>JASTWR010001417.1:0-44631 GCA_030770355.1 Harpagoxenus sublaevis
GTTTGCTTAAATATATTTTAGATTGAAGTATAGCTAAGACCAATGGTCGTGAGAAAGATGTTGAGAAACCTATTTATAAAGGGATATTATTATTCTGGAGGATAACACAGACTGAATCAAATATACAGAATTCCATAAGATTGCCCCTTTTGCTATGTCGTGGCACTCACAGCTGTATGGACCGCAGTGCACGCTATATTGGTCGTATGTTCGATTGCTTGGTAATTGCACTACCAGCTAACGAGGACGACTTAAGCTGGCTGATTCCAATTATAATTATGGCAACTGACAAAGAGGATCAACCGATACTTTCTGGTGAAATTCAAATGGAATACACAGTGCCAGAATTACCGGTTACAGATACCATTACAGTTAAATTTTACACTCCAGACCTGAGAAAGATATTATCAGCGTACGAATGTTAACGTTTAGAATTATACAAAAATATCCAGTATAATTGTTTGTAGCACGTATTTTATACCGCTATTTATTAATTTGCAGCATTATCGAAGATCGAGATGACAGAGTTAACATATCTCTTGATTATAAACACATAGAAATGTTTTATGAAGTCTTGCACAAGCAATTGTTAATGCTAGGAGGTTTGCAGTTAGGATTATGTACGCTGCATAGGATTAATCTACCTGGAATAACAATAATGGAGAATAGAGTGACTTTTTACATTATCTTTATTTTTTCTCATTTTACATCGAAATCGTCTTAGAATCTTATAGTTGATGACACGTTCGTATAGTCCGTAATGTCTTTTTTATCTTTAGAGATGAAAGTAATGAACATAGAAATTATGAATAATATATTGTTGTACTTCAGTGACAAGGCTCTTGATATATTTCATACAGTGCATATTGATATATAAATCTTTTCTTATTTTAACGTCTTGTGATATGAATAACACATGGTTTAGATAACAGTATGATTGTTGCAATGATTCTTTTTTAAACGTATACACAGAATAATTATTTAATATTGTATATATCTCATCACAAGTTATTAATTCTTTTGTATGGATTTCTATATCGCATATATCTATTATAGTTTCTTTATAAGGTACATTTAACAGTAAAATATTTCTTTATGTGATCTGTTATACATACTTCTTCTGATGTTCCAATAATTGTTTGCGTCTTTCTTCTTGAGGTGTACTGTCATCAGTTTCTAACTTAACATTATCTTTACTTATGCGGTTTTTGTAAAATTGCCTACAAACAGCTTCCCTTGCATCACAATCGTTTTTGTTTCGCTACTGTAGCCCATATCATCGTTTGGTAATTCCGCCATTTCCACTAATTCCACTATATTTATTAAATACCTGAAACAAAACAATAGTTTCTTGTTTTGACAGTTGATGTAAATATTGCTCTTTTCTTACCTATATAACAGGAGATGAGATAATATGCGAAATCGAAATATATACGCAAGCCGTCCGCAACTTCTCTGCATATATTACTTCGTTTACTGTTTTCTCTATCGCATTATTCACTTTATTCCGTTAAGGTTTCTCTGGGATATTTGTAAACTGTGTCGTAGTGAAATGCTGTACCAAGGATTCTAGAATATTTATCACAGTAGGTTGCGCCGGAAGTACAAGCTGAAATAAATATCAGTAATATATTTGCATGATATTTGTTTTCAGGGAAAGATTAGTTTTTAACATAAATCACAATCCTTTGTATAATTTAATTTTAATATGAAAATTAAATAAAATGCAAACAGCAGGAATAGTTCTTAGTTGTTGAAAAATGTATCTGGCACCAATGCTTTATAGCTTATATCTGTAATATATATTAACTCAAAAATTAATTACTAGCTTACCTTATTTTTATTACTTATTAGGTCATAATCCTGCTCTAGAATCCGTTTTAATGTGCTATCTATATCAAGATCATCGCCTGGTTTCATACTGGCTCCAGATTGGCTACTACCCGCCCGCTGTGTTCATCGTCACTCGTTTCACCCATGTAACCAGAACTACTCTTTGTATCATCTTCTATGTTTACGTCCTATAAATTACAAATGTAATTCTTATAAACTTTTCTTACTTTCGCAGTCCTCGATCTGCAATATCATACGGATAAATTAAATCATGCGTTAAATTAAACCTTTCATAGCGGGCAACGTGAAGAAAATTACGCCCTCACAACACAATAGTTAATCAGCGTTACATATATTTTTCAAGTTATTGCTACTATCTCTTTCTGTTATTGGATTATAAAAGTTCTGAAACGTTCAAAATCAAATTTGTAACTTGAAAATAAAACTTACTTCTGTATCATAATCAGCGTGTTGGCCTGAACTGCCATCTTCGGAAGATCCAGTCGTAGCTGTGATGCTGCTCGACAGCTACCGCTTCTCGCTCTACGACGAGGTTCTTGATGCTCTGTTTCGGTTAAGCGCTTTGACGTCTTATGGCTTCTCTTCTTGCGTTTGTGGCGATATAAATAAGCACCCCTGTTTCATTAGAAAAAAAAATAGTATACCAATTCATAATGAATCATTAAATTTGTATAATATTAGAGTTTCAGAAATACGTACAGCTGAAGCTGCGTTTTTTGTGCTAGATGTCGTTGAAGTTGACAATTCTCTTCTGTATCTTTGAGCACATATTCCTCTGTTACGTAACGGTCCCAAGACCGATTCCAACCCTTACACAATGATAAAATATATTTATATTTCCTTAATGTGTACTTTAATGTGATTTGTACAAGATTAAGTAGCTTCGCTAAAACTTTTCTAACTTACTTGGAAATGCATGAGGTATTCCACTGCTTTTCTACCTCTTTGATCTGTATTCACAATGCCATCAATGACAGCAAGCATCTGCAAACAATTTTATAGTTAGTTTGAACTGCGAGTTTCCGTACGATGACAAAATTACTTATATCTAGGTACTTGTACATACAATATAAGTTTATTTCTATATTTCATAGATCTATAATTTGATGTAATTGTTCAAATACAACTTTAGGTTACCTCTACTTTTGCAATCTATAACTTTTATTGCAAGAATATACGTTTTACTAAGTTCAGAATTAAATTTGCATTTTACACTTACCTATATTTTTGCACGTGAAATGTAGCCGATCTAATAAATAAATGGGAAATAGTTTAAACTATTACGTATGATATCGGACAATTCGGAAAAATGCGTTCCGAAACCACCACATATTCTACGTCTCACCCCCACTCTCCGGTGCAGCTAAAGGAATATACAGTTTTTCGCCTTTTTAAGCGAAACCGTGATCCAACAAACAATTTCATTAGTTTATTCGGGGCCAACAAACGATTCCGCATCGATTGACCCCCTTTTGAAACGAAAACTGTAAAGAATTATATATTTACCGGCTAAATTCACACTCAAAATTATTTTCGTGTTTACGTAAAAACTATGAACCAACAAACGTTTTCATTAGTCCAACAATCAACAACAAACGACCAACAAACGATTCGTAATAAAAAAAATGTAAAAAATCGAAGTTGTCCGGCTAACTTCAGTGAGCTCATTTTATATCTTGTAGTACGCGTGGTACTGTGGCTCCCACTGGAGCCAGATATCCATCGGGGGTTTAAAGAAGAAGAAGAAGATATATTTGAGAGTGAGACTCGGGGAGTTCGTCGCGGGCCGGCGTCCGGGTCGGATGTCGGCCCGCTTGCCAAGTTTAACAGAGTTTTTTTTAATGATGATTATCGTTTTTGTGTGACGGGCTTCCTATTTAGTTTATTTAGTTTATTTAGTTTGTTACTTATACTTTGAGTTTGCATTTCTATTGGTCTTTATGTGTGATGTGACTATCCTCGATCATTGGACTTGATTTATCCTTGCAAGCCAAGATAAGTTTTTAGTTATAAGTTATTAGTGGTCTTTCGATTTTTTGTCAGTGGATAAACTTTCTTTTTACTGAACAATTCTTGTTAGATAGACGTCTTTAGTAATAAGTTATTTAGTGTGAACCGTATTCTTAATTATATTACTTTATAATTTTAGTCTAGATTTGTTATTGCCATTCTATATTATTGAAATTGTTAGTTTCTAATTGCGTCTTTTGAATTATATATATCAGTTTATTTGGGGTCATATGCGCGTGACCACCTTTGTACTTTTCGCATTAATCATTCTATGTCCGCGTGATACTTCCTACGTCACTTGCGTTTCTATGTATATGCTATTCATCTTATTGGAGCTCGTAAATTGATTTTGGATTTTGAATTCGTCGTTAGTTATTACTTTTATTAATTTTGATGATGGATATTTGTGTTTAGAATTTTTCTGTATAATACTGCCTGATATAGTCTTTTGTATCATTTGAATCTTATGTTCAGAATTATTATTATTACTATATGAATGGTGTATATTCAGAGAGAGCTGGTCGATCTCTTGGGCGTCCCTGCTCGAGGGGGACGCTTTGGATTTCGACATACGTTTCGGTCGTGCCTGCCATATTTATTATGCGTTTATTAAGTTATGATTTGATGTCATTAATAGTTTTGCAATCTTTTTGTTTTGTGATCATCTTTAGGAAATCTTATATCCGTTTTCTATTTGGAATTATACGTTACTTCTAATGTTTATGAATTATAGATATCTCATGTGTGTTTTGTTTATTACTTTTATGTTTTGATGGCATTAATATAGTTTAGTAATTCTTATATTTCGTGATCATCTTTAGGAAATCTTATATCCGTTTAATATTCGGGATTATACGTTAATTCTAATGTTTATGAATTATAGATATCTCGTGTTTGCCTCGTTTATTATTTTGAATTCCATTCGTTGGAGCATGCCACTGGCGTATTTATGGCGATGTTTATATCGTTATCGGATTTCGCCGTATTCATAACTACGATTCTTATTATTGAGCTTTGTGATTTCTAGTTTCTTGCGCTCAGTGGCAATGTTTACATTGGCATTGGAATTTTGGATTTCGTCGCTAATAATATTTCTCTTAAACCTGACTTATGGATCTTGTTGATTTGGAATATATTCTGAGATGTTTATGATACATTTGTGTAGCATTTATAACTTTTGCGTAATAACAGGGTCTTGTTCAAAGATACGTTCTCTTATATTATACCAATTTATGAAAGTAGATTCTCAGGTTTGAGTGAAATTGATTTGGAATTTGCTGAGTAATTGTAAACTCAAATTAAATTGTATTAGGTGTACAAATAAGTCTCCGCCGTTTTACAATAGATGGCCCCACCAGGAGGTTATGGTTGAAATTGTCGGATGTAAAGTGTTATATCGTAAGGTTGGACATCTGGCAACACCATAAACTTGACATAGTATCAGACTGTATCGGCATCACATAATTCTTTTCGTGCGAAAATGTCGAATTTTGAGCCGAATAAGCGTCATTTGCGGGAACTTTTGATTTATTTCTTTAATTTGAAGAAATCTGCAGCTGAGGCGCATCGATTGCTTGTAGAAGCATATAATGAGGCTGCTTTAAGTGAGAGAAGTTGTCGTGAGTGGTTTCAAAAGTTTAAGAACGGTGATTTTGACGTCGAGGACAAAGAACGTAGCGGAAGGCCGAAAGTGTACGAAGACACGGAATTGGAAGCATTATTGGAGGAAGATTCGTGCCAAACGCAAAAAGAACTTGCACTTACATTAGGAGTGACTCAACAAGCAATTTCACATCGTTTAAAATCGTTGGGAATGATTCAGAAGGAAGGAATTTGGGTTCCATATGAACCCACATGTTGCGGCACCTGTCAAAACCTACTTGAAAACACTCAATTGGGAAGTTTTACCCCACCCGCCGTATTCACCAGACATTGCTCCCTCTGATTACCATTTGTTTCGATCGATGGCGCACGGCCTGTCTGAGCAGCACTTTACATCATATGAAGATGCCAAAAATTGGATCGATTTGTGGATAGCCTCAAAAGATGAAGCGTTCTTCCGACGCGGTATCCATAGCCTGCCAGAAAGATGGGAAAAAGTAGTGGCTAGCGATGGACAATACTTTGATTGAAACATAAGGTACCGTTCTTTTACAATAAATGCCCAATTTTTGATAAAAAACGGCGGAAACTTATTTGTACTCCTAATATGTATTCCTCTTATTATGAATTTGCCGCCTACGAGCTTTGTTTACCGCTTAGCTATTTATTTGATTCATTTTGATTATATATGTATGCCGTTGATATTATGTTTGCCGCTTAGATATTAAATTCTTTATATTCCGCTTATTGTGAATTTGCCGCTTATGAGTACTTGTTAACTCAAATCAAATCAAATCAAATCAAATCAAATTAAGTTGTTTGTTTGCCGCTTATTATGAATTCGCCGCTTATGGTGTTTCAAATTGTTACATCGATTTTTTATGGAGCTATGGTACTCCTCTTTACCGACGATTTGAGAATGAGATCGACATATTGTGTTTTGGCAAGAGGGCGCCTCTCTCCCCGGAGAGTCCCCCAGTTATTCTTGCAAAAAAAGCGTGGTACTTTGGCTCCCGTGGAGCTGGATATCCATTTGGGGTACGAAGAAGAAGAAGATATTTGAGACTCGTAGAGATGTTGTTTGCGCTCTGCAATAAAGTGTTCTTTTTCCATCGTTATCGAGAGTGTAATCATTCCTCAATTCCTCTCATCGATACGTCGGTGGTAGGCCGACACGCGGAGGTCTGATAATCCTCAGCGTAGACAATTCCTACATTGGTGACCCCGAAAAAGAATCACACAACGGTTCCAGCTCAAGTTACTACCGGAACCCCGAGTCAGAAATCAATCCTCGTACGGACCAGCTTCCCCCGAGGAACGGACGCGGATGTAGAAGACCAAAATTCCTGCAGCAGCAGATTACATCCCAGTGCCCGCGTTCCTGGCCGTCACTCGTCCACGCCGCGGTCAACCAACCTTGCCGCGCGGAAACGTTATTCGGGCGGCCATTTTTGCCGCGCTTTTTGCACAAGGCACATAAAGGCGATCACGTGAGACCCCACCGTCAACCGAGTGGTCACAGCGGCTTTGCCGTCTTGTTATCACGACCATCTCCTTGGTGCGATCGGCTGCTCCTCTCCGCCGTCGCCAGACCGTCGACGCCACAAGCCTACGGCGTCGTCGCCACCAGACCCGTCGTCATCGGGACATTGCGTGAAGCCAACGTCTCCGGCGCCTTGGTTTCCATCGTCACCGGCGCTTTGGATCCTACCCACCGTTATCAAACTACAGTAATTTAGAAGTAGGTTAGTAATCCGGCGCGCGCCGTTTTCTTTTCAACGCCCGTGTCGTCTGTATGGCACAACGCTCGTGTCGTTTGTATTGTTTAACGTTCGTGCCGTTCATCGCTTAAACAATGTCGGACGCGGCTCTTTCGGCCGCCCAAGCCCGCACGGAGGTAGCAGAAGCTCAGCTCGCGCAATTACGAGCTCAGCTGAACGCCCAGGGCCCTAACACAGCCTTATCAGACACGATCGACAACATTCAAATTCCGCGTATAGATAATTACAGGGTTTCCAAGATTCCCCCGTTTTCCCAAGTTGACCCAGCATTGTGGTTTATCCAGGCCGAGATTTCCATGAGAAATGCCCGGATCACTGTAGAATCAACTAAAGCCGACACCATCCTCGCTGCACTTGATGTCGAAGTTTTAGGCTGCGTAAGGGACATAATTACTTTAAACCCTCCCCCGGCGGATATTTACGAGCAAATTAAAGCCCGAATAGTCGCGACATACGCGCCATCGGACGAAACAAAGCTACGAAAACGTTTAAGGGGACAAGTTGGGACCGACGGAAAACCTTCGTTAATTCTCAGTCGATTGCGCGGTCTCAACGACGGAAATATAGATGATAACGTAATAAAATCAATTTTCCTGGATCAATTACCACGCGAACACCGCGCAATCCTAGTAGCCACGGGAGTTACCGACCTCAACAGACTAGCCGAGGCCGCCGACCGAATGGCTGAGAGTGCTCTCGGAAACGAATCTTACGCGTCCGCCGTAACCAAGGAGAATACACCCCTCCCTTCAAAGACCGAGATTCAACAACTCATTGCCAATATGTCCGCGTTAAATAAAAGGATCGAAAAGCTAGAAAAAACACGAAATTCGCGTTCGCGATCCAATTCCCGCAGGCGCAGACCCTCAACTTCGCCAAGCAAGGCGATTACACCCGCGCTCTGCCCGGCTCACACCAACTACCCTGATAATCCAATTTCATGTCGTAAATGGTGCTCGAAATACGAAACATGAAAAGAGCAAAAAACTAAAACAACCTCCCCGTTTGGAGACGGTCGGCGAGGGCCATCAAATTTCTAACCGTCTCCACGTTCGCGATCGCGCTAGCGGTCAAATGTTCTTAGTCGATACAGGCGCGGATATCTCCCTTGTACCCGCTATCGATCGGGTCAAAGGAAAGCCCTCCGAATTAAAACTTTTTGCAGCAAACGATACGCGCATCGACACGTTTGGGGAATCGCTCCGCGAACTTGACCTTGGTTTGAGACGACCCATTCGATGGAATTTTTGCATCGCCGCAGTTCCGTATCCCATTATTGGCGCCGACCTACTATCGCATTACGGGTTAATAGTAGACTTAAAACGACGACGTCTCGTTGATTCAACTACCAAATTATATACCCTTGCGATTAAAAAGCCGGCCTCTATGCATTCGGTTAACACGGTAAATCCCTCATCTGAGTTTTCTAAGATACTCAAAGATTTTCCGCAAATTACAGGAGCCCTTCCTCTGGTCCCTCCGTCCAACTGTGACGTGTTCCAACATATCATTACCACCGGCCCTCCAGTCGCTGAACGCGCCAGGCGCCTTCCGCCCGATAAACTTAAGGCCGCCAAGGCCGAAATCAAGGCTTTAGTCGAAGCAGGCATTTGTCGCCCCTCTAGCAGTCCATGGGCCAGTCCCATTCATCTAGTCCGTGAAAGACGGTACCTGGCGGGTATGCGGTGATTATCGCGGCGTAAATGCAATCACGCGACCAGATAGATATCCCACCCCCCACTTACATGACTGTTCCGTCAATTTACACGGTAAAACGTTTTTTTCATCCATCGACCTACACAAAGCCTATAATCAAATTCCAATGGCCCCCGAGGACATTGAGAAAACAGCCATTATAACCCCTTTTGGATTATTTGAATATTTATTTATGACCTTTGGCCTTCGTAATGCCGGCCAATCTTTCCAACGTTATATAAACCGCGCTTTAGGCGATCTAGATTTTGTGTTCATTTATATGGACGATATCCTAATTGCTTCCTCCTCCTCAGAGGAGCACGCTAAACACTTACGCATTGTATTCCAAAGACTTAAAAAATTTCACCTCCGCCTTAACGTGGATAAGTGCGTATTCGGTGTACGGGAATTAAAGTTCTTCGGATATATAATAAACGATAAAGGAATCCGCCCCATTCCAGAAAAAGTTGGGGCGATTACCAAATTTCCTAGACCCAAAACCATCTCCGATCTACGCCGCTTTCTCGGCATGATAAATTTTTACCGTCGCAACATCCCTTGCGCAGCAGAAGCACAAGCACCATTAAATTCATTACTAGTCGACTCACGTAAAAACGATAAGCGTGTAATCGCTTGGTCCGACGAATTAATAGAAGCGTTTGAAAAGACCAAAAACGGCCTCGCTAACGCTGCAATGCTGGTGCACCCCCGTATTGGCGCGGAGCTCCGTATCGTCGCGGACGCCTCCGACTTCGCCATGGGGGCAGTTCTTGAACAGAGAAAACAAAATACTTGGGAGCCCCTAGCATTTTTTTCGCGTAAATTCTCCCCCGCGCAAACTCGGTATAGCGCTTACGACCGCGAATTCACAGCGATATTCGAATCCGTCAAATACTTCCGTTATTTTGTAGAAGGACGTGAACTCAAAATTATAACCGATCACAAACCAATCATGTACGCGTTTATGCAACGATCTGACAAGGCGTCTCCGCGACAACTACGTCAATTATCATATATCGCTCAGTTCACTACACAGATCGAACATATCGCTGGTCTACAAAATGTTGTCGCGGATTCGCTTTCGCGGATCGAATCCCTACGTTTACCTGTAGAATTTAGTCTCATTGAGCTCGCCGAACTTCAGAAGAGCGACGAGCAACTTAAGTTGATCTGTGGCACCCCTGATCATCCGTTAAAATTAAAAAAGATTCAGTGGGGTCCGGATCATTCAACTGTATATTGCGAAATTTTAGGCGAGGCTATCCGGCCTTATATTCCCGACTGTCTTCGCACCAGGGTATTTCAAATGTTTCATAACCCTGCCCACCCTAGCAGCAAAATTACGGATCGCACTATCCGACAGCGTTATGTCTGGCCTAACATGCACCGCGATATCGCTAAATGGTGTAAAAACTGTATCGAATGCCAGCAAGCGAAAGTCTCTCGTCACGTAAAACTAATTCCTGAGCACTTTGTTGCTCCCGACGGGCGATTTGATCAGGTGCATATTGACATTATCGGCCCATTACCTCCTTCCGAGGGTTACTCTTATTGTCTTACTATGATCGACAGATTTTCGCGCTGGGCCGAGGCAATTCCCCTTAAAGATATTTCCGCGCAAACCGTTGCAAGAGCGTTTTACGACACATGGATTTCCCGCTACGGAACCCCTCGATTACTAACTACGGACCAGGGAGCTCAATTTGAATCCCGTCTATTCGAGGCGCTGCTCTCATTAATCGGTTGCGAGCGGATTCGTACAACCGCGTACCACCCGGAGTCAAACGGCATGATTGAACGCTGGCACCGGGTCCTTAGAGCTGCAATTATGTGCCATGCCGATGCGCGCTGGACACGTACTCTGTCCACTGTTTTATTAGGACTTCGGTCGCACGTCCGTACCGACACTTATGCGTCACCCGCCGAATTCATGTTCGGGACAACGTTGCGACTTCCCGGGGAATTCTTCCTCCCCGATGATTATACACCAAACCCTAATTACTTTCTTGAGGAGTTCCGTGAATATATGCGTCAAGTCCGGCCGGTCCCTGTCGCTCATAAACATAAAAGACGCGTTTTTTACTTCAAAGATTTATATAATTGCACTCATGTATTTTTACGCAATATGGCTAAAAGGGCGTTAGAGAGTCCATACACCGGCCCGCACAAAGTAGTTCAACGCATCTCAGAGCGTATATTCGATATTGACATCAACGGAAACACAAAAAGCGTGTCCGTCGATTTATTAAAACCGGCATATTTCGTTTCGGACGACCCTCCTGCGACCCCTGAAAATACACATGTAAATCCACCCGTACTTAAGACTTACTCTCGTAAGACAGTCACGTTCGCGCCGTCAACTAAACCAAAGTGATTTAATTATAAGGACGAATAAGTGATACTATTCTATATTATATTCTATATTATATTCTATATTATATTCTATAAGTGATGCTTTATAATATTGTTACCTATAAGTCAGCTCAAAGTTTGTTTAAATGTCCATTATATTATAACTCAAGGTATTGTCAACCTCGTGCAATATTATTTTTAAAAAAAAGTAAAGACAAACGATCAGTTCGTTAACACTCGGGGGGGAGTGTGTAGGGAGCAGCACCTCTGCCTCCCTTATCCAGTATTGGTTGGCGCTCTCGCGAGGTCGAGAGTTACGAGGTTGGCAGAACTGCGAGAGAGACCGTTAAGAATATATATATTTGAGACTCGTATAGATGTTGTTTGCGCTCTGCAATAAAGTGTTCTTTTTCCATCGTTATCGAGAGTGTAATCATTCCTCAATTCCTCTCATCGATACGTCGGTGGTAGGCCGACACGCGGAGGTCTGATAATCCTCAGCGTAGACAATTCCTACAGACGCATTTTCCGACACGCCGCCTGAAGAAGTGCGACTAAACTACGCTCGTCACGGTCGATAACGCTACATGGGTGCGTGTCCGTGCTATGGTTGGTGTCCAAACTACTGAAAATCGATAAGGTGAATGAGTCAGACAAGGACCGACAAACAATCGCTCCGTCCTTGTCTCACGTATCACGTTACGGTAGGCGAGCGGTAGCAGCGGCGAAGCCGAAATTTTCTTTTACCCGTCTCGCTCAGTCTTGCTTCTCTTACGCGCTGCGTTCCGTTTAACTTCAAAAATTAATATCTCTGGTTATATTTGTCGTAGAGAAATCTTTAAAAAAGCATTTTAAAGCTAAAGAGACAATCTTTTTGAAAAAAATAGTTTATGTTACAAGAAATTGCAAATTCTAATTGTTATAAGCAATTGAAATGTTTAATTAATTTTTTTACTAAAAAGTGCATTAAAAAAATTTTTTTGGTAAATATGCATATTAGGTCAAACCTCACCGATGACCTTGACCTTGACATATGTTGTCAAGGTCACCCTTCTGAGTGACCTTCAGAAGGTTTTAGCCGGCGGTCATTGTTCGTTAAAAAGTTATTAACAAAAAGAAAATTGAAAATATAGCAGTTATTTTGAGTATTGAAAGGCATAAACGACTTTGATCTTGACATATGTTGTCAAGGTCACCCTCCTGAGTGACCTTCAGAAGGTTTTAGCTGGCGGTCATTGTTTATTAAAAAGTTATAAACAAAAAAAATTTGGTGGGGAAAATTATTTAAAGCAGTGAATTGTTGGTATATTGAAAAGTATATACACAATTTTATGTATTAGAAAGTGTAAATACAAGTATTCTCTGCTTTAATCATGGCAAAAGCATGTTAAAGCAGATAATAGTTGGTTATTGACAAAACCTATAGGTTAGTGACGCGCTTTAGAAGTATGTTCTTTGTAAGTTGAAGCACATACAAAGCACACACTTGTAAAGCGCGCCACTAACCTATAGGTTAGTGACGCGCTTTACAAGTATGTGCTTTGTAAGTTGAAGCACATACTTCTCTATTCTCTGCTTTAAATAACTTTCCTTTCAATATACCAACAATTTACTGCTTTAAATAATTTTCCCCACCAAATTTTTTTTGTTTATAACTTTTTAATGAACAATGACCGCCAGCTAAAACTTTCTGAAGGTCACTCAGAAGGGTGACCTTGACAACATATGTCAGGTCAAGGTTGTTTATGCCTTTCAACACTCAAAATAACTGCTATATTTTTAAAAATTTTTTGTTTATAATTTTTTAATAAACAATGACCGCCAGCTAAAACCTTCTGAAGGTCACTCAAGAGGGTGACCTTGACAGCATATGTCAAGGTCAAGGTCATCGGTGAGGTTTGACCTAATATGCATATTTACCAATTTTTTAAATAATGCTATCTTATTTTCTACTTCATTCTGAAAGTACACATATTTTTTATTTTATGAAGAAACGATGGATTCTATCTTTTTATATAATTTTAATGACTGAGATGCCGCGCCGTGCTTGCGTTTCTGGCTCGACCAAGTGGCACGGCACATCAATTTCTTCGGAAATCTCTTGTATGTACATACAGCTTATTAATAATATAATATATAATGTTGAATATAATAAAAATTATACAAATCACATTTTTGTTATGAATATTACATTTTAACAATTGTGTAGTATTCTGGTAAAGTAAATTGTTTTGTTTTACTGTACAGCGCTGTATAATTTAATCGTTAATTTTCTTTTCTGTTTTGAATTGCTGGGATTTTCTGTAATAAATGTTATGCTCCAATTTTTCTTATCGGGAAATTTATAAAGTTATATAAAGTACAGTGTAAATTTCAATTTTGTTGAACTCCACGCAGAAGATGAAAAAATAATAGCGTGGTCACTTACAGACTTGTAGAGCGCCAAAAGTCTGGGTCTAATAGGAATTGTCCGATAAGAAAATTTAGAGCACAATATCCATTGCAGAAAATCCCAGCAGTTCAAAACAAAAAAGAAAATTAACGGTTAAATTATACACTGCAGTAACAAAATTTACTTTATCATCAGAAACAATGCACAATTTTTAAAATGTAATATTCATAACAAAAATGTAATTTGTATAATTGTAATTATATTCAATTATAAATTATGTTATTACATTATATTATATATTATGTCATTCATACTGTACATTCTTCCTACAAGAGATTTCCGAAGAAATCGATGTGCCCTCTGCTATTTGATCGAGCCAGAGCCACGAGCACAGTGCGGCACAACGCGGTGCAGCCTCAGTCATTAAAATTATATAAAAAGTAGAATCTATCGCTTCTTCCTAAAATGAAAAAATATGTATATACTATCAGAATAAAATAAAGAATAAGATAGCATTATTTTAAAAAATTTTTAAATGTATTCTTTAATAAAAAAATTAATTAAACATTTTAATTGCTTATAACAATTGAAATTTGTAATTTATTGTAACTTGAAACTATTTTTTTCCAAAAAATAGTTTCAAGTTACAATAAATTACAAATTTTAATTGTTATAAGTGTGGCGGTCTACGCCACCGAAAGAGCGCGTTCGCGCACCTAGTTGTGCAGTGCACCAACTTACCGACGCGACGGTAAGTTCGCAGCGACGCCGCTACGCGCCGCATTAAGAGAGCGGCTAACTCGTGTTTCAATTTCAACCAAGTATAATATATAAGGAGGCTCAGGGGGAGCCCAAAACCAGTTGGAATGCGGATTCTCTGGTCTCGCTGTGCCACGTTATTTTGGAGCTGGTGCTTTCTTGGTGTGTGTTCTGTCGGCGGGCCTTCTCTGACTTGCCTGATATCGCTGCCTTCTCGCCGTCGGCGTGGAGGATTCATCGGACGTATCGCTTGGACCCCCCTCCACCTTGGAGGGTAGACAACTCGCTAAATCATCGCTCAAGCGGAAGAAGCATGACGATACATTGACCGGATCTTCTAGCTCCGATCATAAACTACCTCGAGTCGAGGTCTCTGACTTACTGCAAGGTAAATTCAATACCGTAAATCGCTTCGAATGTCTGGCCGACTCAGTCGATCTGCATGAGGACGTTAATGACACTCCTACTGGACAGCATGATTCCGGCAGTAAAAGTAAGCACGCTCAGGCTCACCAGTCTTGTGGCGCGACGGACGTGGATAATGCGCAAAAAGCTAACAAAAAGCCTCCTCCTATATATTTCGCATCTAAGATCCCGAATTATACTACTTTTACCGAATCGCTTAAACAATCTGTCGGAGAGAATTTTCATTTAAAATTTCTCGGGGATCAGGTTAAAATTCAGTTCTCAAAAATGGACGATTTTACAGCATTTAAAAAGTATGCTATAGCTAGCAATTATCTGTTTCACACTTACTCTTTGCCAGAGGAGAAGACAATTACAGTCACTCTAAAAGGACTCCCGAATGTTCCTAACCTCACAGTTTCTAATGAATTAAAGAAACTCGGCATCGATGTCAACTCATGTACGATGCTAAATTCGGAGGATAGCTTATATGCGACCTATAGAATTAATTTGAGCGCAAAATTCTCATTGTCCCAGCTTCGGAAGATCAGATTTTTATTTTATTCAAGAATATACTGGGACAAATATATAAATCGCAAGGTGGTGCTTCAATGTTTTCGCTGTCAAGCCTTTGGACATACTTCCACCAATTGTTATAAGAGGCCTCGCTGCGTCAAGTGCGCAGAAAATCATTTAACGTCAAGTTGCAAAAAGGATCAAAACTCTCCAGCTAAATGCGCGAATTGTTTCGGCGACCATCCGGCCAGCTATACGCAGTGTCCATCTTATGTGAAATTCATTGAGAAGCGAACGTCTTTGAACCAACCCCCCGGTTTGGCAAACAACCTGCATGCTAGACGCAAAAACTTGCTTACTCACTCTCCTTCTTCAAATGTAAACATTCCTTCGACTCCTGGCATTTCAGCTGTGTCAATAAATAAACCTGCTCAATATTCGCCTCCGAAAACTTATCTTGAGGCTTTAAATATGAATAACACTTGACGCAATTTAAATTCTGCTAGCTCAGAGGATATGACTAATTTTAATAGCCTTATAGCTGAAATTAAGAAACTTAGTCAATTAGTAAATATAAATATTATGCTGTCAGTCATAAAATGCCTTAATAATAAATTGGCTTCTTGCTCCGATGGGCTCAGCAGATTACAAGCGTTTGCTGAGGCAGCTGAACTGCTTTAAAATGCCTCCCCTCATCCCCTCTCTCAAGATTTGCTTGTGGAACGCCACCAGTATTAATAATACAAATTTAGAATTTTATCATTTTCTAATTGGAAATAGCATCGACATTGCGTTAGTCACTGAGACGTGGCTGCATCATAACACTAACCTGAATTTTACTGGTTACAATATTATACGCTCTGATGCCCCGCGGGTAAAGGCTGGTGGCTTGGCCATTATTATCAGTAACGCTTTGCGTTTTCATCTGGTGCCCGCACCGGTTCTGGACGGCTGTGAGCTGTTGTTGGTGAAGTTACTGTCTGGACTGAATTTTACGCTTGGTGTGGCGTATATTTCCCCAAGTATCAAATTCGACATAAATTTGTTGAGAGACTTGTTTGGAGGACACCACCGGCTATTACTGGGAGGTGACTTTAACGCTAAGCACCGTTCCTGGAATAACTTCACTAACAACAGCAGAGGTATACATTTACTCAATTTTGCCAACAAAAATAATTTGAACGTGATACATAGTTCGACTTACTCTCACAAAGTGCCGCGTAAACATCCTTCGAATATTGATCTTTTCCTATCTAAGAATATCAACAATGACTACTCCTGCTTTACATTAAATGATCTTTCGTCTAATCACTCTCCTGTTGTTCTAGCTTTAGATAGCACTTCTGTTGAAAGGAAGGTTTTTAAGTCGCATAAAATTGACTGGAAAAAGTTTAAATTTTCTACGTCCAAATGGAAAATTAATTATAATTTATCTAAAGAATCTGAAATTGATTCTTGCATTAATCGCTTGCAGCAATTTTTGTGTGGTGCTGCTAGACAGTCTTCTAAAGTTTCAAGCTATAATTTAGACCTTTTTACTAAGGATCCTTTGGTAGCCGCTGATCTGGAAAAGCACATAAAACTACGTAATTATTACCGGCGTAAATACCAACGTTTTGGTCTTGATAAATTCAAGCGCTATTACTATACTCTCACTACTATCATTCAGAATAAGCTACGCGAAGCAAAGAACAAAAGATGGGCTGAACGTTTATCGAAAGCTAAAATTAGTGACAATAGTGTATGGAGATTGACTAAATCTCTTCAAAGAAACAAAACTCCCGCGCCTCCTTATTCCCTTGATAATAATTTGTACGCGTATGATCCTGGCGACAAGGCTCAGCTGCTGGCTCAGAATTTCCTTAAGGTCTATCAGGACGCAGACGGGCTTACTTCCCCGCATGAAGACATGGTTAATGAATTTACCGGTACTCTGGATGACGCTACGCCTGAGAGTAATCTTGATTTTTTAACGCCTCGATTAATATACGATATTATCAAAACATTCCCTAATAACAAAGCCCCCGGCTCTGATAAAGTTACAACTTCCATGTTAAAAAATTCGTCTTATAAAATTACGCTTCAAATCTATTATATAATCATACACTCTTTTCGTCTTTGGTATTTCCCTTCCTGTTGGAAAACGGCTAAGGTCCTTGCTTTCCCTAAACCTGGTAAGCCCCAAACTTCCCCGGCTAACTATAGACCAATCAGTCTCCTAAGTTCCTTAAGTAAGGTCTTTGAGAGAGTATTACTGACGCAAGTTAATGCATTTTTAGCTGAAAATAAAATTATTATCAATGAACAGTTTGGCTTCAAACCACGTCACTCCACTGTTCAACAGTTACTCCGAGTAACCGAGTCCTTTGCTATGGAAATTAATAAAAAACGCAGCTCGGCCATGGTGCTGCTGGATATACAGAAAGCCTTCGACTCTGTCTGGCACAAGGCCTTGTTATATAAATTAAATCTCTTAGGTTTGCCGTTATACATAATTAAAATTCTGCGCTCTTATCTTCAAGATCGCTCTTTCTTTGTCTGTTTTGAGGGAGGCCAATCTTCTGTTTTTGGCGTTCCCACGGGGGTACCTCAGCCCAAGGAACACATCGCAGTCAAAATAACATCATTTTGATGTCATTTTGACGTCATAGTTACATCACGGCAGAAAAAGTCAACATGACGATTTTTCGTTACAAAATTTGACTGCTTATTGACGTCAAGAAAAAGTATTACTGTACCCATGTTGAAGTTCTCCAAGTGTTCGCTGAATGTTAATTTAAGATTTGAAGAAATAATATTGTTTCATATTTGAAAGTTATTTAATATTTGAAAAACATACCTTACTTTCGAAAATATGGTCTTATATATTTATATCATCGCAGCAATGTTGCTGGCAAAGATATATGTCTTGCGGATGTTATGATTTTGCTTCGCCTAAACCTGCTTATATTCGCTCTCAACTGAAACTTTCTTACGAGTTAATCACACCATTATGCGCCACCTATCGGTGTTATTGCAAGCTACCACGGAAAGATGCGCTACCGTGCATCTTTCTGAAAATATCTCAGGAAATTTTTAATAAAAGAGAGTTGCATTATAGTGTTTTGAAAACGTCTCGACAAGGGCTACAAGAATATGCAATAAAAACTATTTTTTATTTAACCCCCAATGGTGTTTTATTTAAAAAATTTAAGGTGCTTTTGATCTAAATTTTTTATATAGAAGCCCCTATTTTTATTGTATATTCTTGTAGCCCTTGTCACGACGTTTTTAAAACACTATAATAAAGTTCTCTTTTGTTAAGAATTTACTGAGATATTTTAAATTTTGTCATGATATTTTTAATATAAAATATGAAATATCTTGTAAAGTACCCACTTTTCGATGACTTTACCTTAATACTTTTATACATAGAATAATCAAAGAAATCGAATAATCTAATAATAATATTAATTTTTACATTTGTAATTTTTCTAAATTAAGTTTGTCCACAAAATGCAATCAAATTTTTTAAAATTAATTTGTCTGTTTTTTTTACATCATTCGATTACTTTCATTATTCTACGTATAAACGTATTAAGGTAAAGTCATCAAAAAGTGAATACTTTACGAAATATTTCATATTTTATATTAAAAATGTAATGACAAAAATTTAAAATATCCCAGAAAATTCTTAACGAAAGAGAGTTGCATTATAGTGTTTTGAAAACGTCTCGACAAGGGCTACAAGAATATGCAATAAAATCTAATTTTTATTTAACCCCCAATGGTGTTTTATTTAAAAAATTTAAGATGCTTTTGATCTAAACTTTTTATATAGAAGCCCCTATTTTTATTGTATATTCTTGTAGCCCTTGTGACGACGTTTTTAAAACACTATAATAAAGTTCTTTTCTGTTAAAAATTTACTGAGATATTTCAAATTATGTCATGATATTTTTAATATAAAATATAAAATATCTTGTAGTGTTCACTTTTCGATGACTTTACCTTAATACTTTTATACATAGAATAATCAAAGAAATCGAATAATCTAATAATAATATTAATTTTTACATTTGTAATTTTTCAAAATTAAGTTTTTCCACAAATTGCAATAAATTTTTTAAAATTAATTTTTTGGTTTTTTTATATTATTCGATTCCTTTTATTATTCCACGTATAAAATTATTAAGGTAAAGTCATCGAAAAGTAACTTTCAAGCATACTAATTTTGAGAAGTTATCTTTTCGTCATTGCAGCATATGCACTAGATAGAACAGTGAAAGTCACAATAAAGTCAAAATGTCGTTAAAACAATGGTAAAATGATGGTAAAATATTTTTATATAATTTTGACTTTATTGTGACCGTCAATTTTTCGTCATACAGAAAATGCGTGACTATTTTGAATTAAAATATAGTCATTTTGACTATCTGTTGACTTTGGTGTGTTCCTTGGGAGGGTTCTATCCTGGGACCCGTTCTGTTTAACATCTTTATTAATGAAATTCCAAAAAATCCTAAAACTGAGTTAGCAGTATATGCGGATGACACCGCCGTTTACACCTCGTCGTGGTGTCCGGCGCTGCTCACCCTTAGGCTGCAGGAACACGTTGATGCCATCGTCCAATTCTTTCGAGAATGGAAGATGACGATCAATAACGAGAAAACTGAGGCAATAATTATTACCCGCAAGGTATTCCCGCAGCCTCCTTTGATAAAGATGGCGAATTACAGTGTCCCGTGGTCCAAAGTAGTTAAATATCTGGGGGTCAATATTGACTCGGCCCTCCGCTGGAAGTATGCCATAAATGATAGAGTATCGAAAACATATGGAGCTCTGAGGAGGCTTTATCCCCTCATCGCAAGGAATAGCGATCTTCTTCTTAAATATAAACTATTATTGTACAAGATTTGTGCCAGACCGGTTTTACTTTATGCTGCTCCTGTGTGGGCACCAGCCGGCAGGTTTCTGCTTGATAGATTGCAAGTTATGCAAAATAAATTTTTGCGAATCATTTTAGGTATGCCTCGTAGAACCCGCATTACTGATTTACATGCTCAAGCGCAAATCCAGCCGATCAATCAAGTCATGAGCGATAAACAAGGTTTATAAGTTTGAGCATGATAACCCGCTTATCAGTGGCATCGGCAATTACGATGTTAGTACAATTCCGTTAAAAATCAGATGCACACTTCCAAAGCATTTCTTGCAGGATCAGCTATAAGATGTAATATACTTTTGAATATATTAACTTCCCGTTATCCTTGTTCCTTTTTTTTTCTTCTTCTTTCTTTTATACTATTTTTAATATGGGTTTTTTGCAAGTTTTTCCCCAAATTCTACAATCTGGAGCTAACCGTTTCTCCAAGAATTTAATTTAGATGTTCATTTAATTTTATTTCTATGATACATGCGGGTTGTAGGTCATATCCTGGGTACCGCATCGAGGGATAACGGATCTACATAAAAAAAAAAAAAAACCCAAAACCAGTTCCTCGGTCGCCGATATCAGACCACAGTACTCTTCGCGCAAAGAAGAGTTAGTAACCCAGCGGCGTTAACCGCCACGGCTCTTTGGCGTTAATCGCCACGACTCCTCGGCGTAAATCGCCTCGACTCCTCGGCGTCAATCGCCTTGACTTCTCGGCGTCAATCGCCCCGACTTTTTGGCGTTAATCGCCGGCGCCAGTTCGCCGATCGATTCCTGGCGTTAAGGGGATCCTAAAGCTCCGACGATGTCGCTGTTTTACCGTCAAAATTACCGACAAATTGACAAATTTTCGCAAAGCTCCAGGTTTTTTTTGACTGCATGGAATGATAAATCCTTCTCCAGAATTAAAGTATAAACGCAAACGGATACGGCTGTGATCGATTTTACGCAGAGGAAGAAAGAAAGTATAATGACATTTATATTTACGTTTAGGGTGGATACACCGCCAAGGTTAGAGTTGACAAGTCGTGAAAACATCAGCTTTATACACAAATTTGGTAGCTTTCATGCACAATGCAAACAACACGCCGCGTCCGTTGGAGTGTCTACTTTAATTCTGCCTTTTATACAGCCAATAAAAATCTGGAGCTTTGCGAAAATTTTCGGTCTGTATACGCTCGAGATTTCCATGATTTCGCAGAGCTCCAACTTTTTATTGGCTGTATAGAATTATAATTTCTTTTGCAGAATTAAAGTAGACACTCCAACGGACGCGGCTCTGTTGTTGCATTGTGCATGAAAGCTACCAAATTTGTGTATAAAGCTGAGGTTTTCACGACTTGTCAACTCTAACCTTGGCGGTGTATCTATTCTAAAAAGCTGGAGCTGTGCGAAAATTTGTAGGGTTGTCGGTAATTTTGTCGGTAAAACAGCGACATCGTCGGAGTTCGGCCTTCGCTTTAGGATCCGGCTTCTTAAGGGGATCCTGAAGTCGTCTGTAGAACTCTGTTTTACCCATTTTTTTTTTGGATACAGATATCTTTGAATTGGCTTTATAGAATTGAAAAATTCTTTTACAGAATTAAAGTAGGCGCAAAAATGTAGGGGTGTGCGGTCGTGTTTGCATTAAAAACGAAAAAAAATTAAAAATCTCACTTATATTTGGCACGTAGAGTCGTCACCTGACGACAATATTTGCTTAATACAAAAATACTGCAGTTTATATATGCAAAATGAGATAGAGGCTCCCTAGGGAAAACATGTAAGAATAATATCGTGCAAGTAGAACAAAGATTCAACGCCTACAAAAAAAGATATTTGTATGGAACTTATTATATATGCAGATACACATGCGGAATGACAAGAAGAGCAGTGTTGCGTGAAACAGTAGTGTCCGGATATTGTCAGAGATGGCGCTGCCTGCAATCTGACAAGGACAGATATATCGTATAGGTATCCGTTAGACAAGGACAGGTATAGCACGGTAACACAGAAAACATAGTAAACGATCGAAATTATCGATTATTTTTAGTTCCGTGCTAGATCGTGGCGCTGTCACGTTGGAGTTTGCCTGTCACTTCAGGATCCCCTTAAGGGGATCCTGCAGTCGTATGATTTACCGACGGAGATGTGATTTTCGCACACCTACCAGTTTTTTTTGGATTTATAGAATTAAAAATCCTTTTCCAGGATTAAAGTATAAACGCAAACGGATACGGCTATATTTGTGTTTTTGTTAAAAAAGAAAAAAAATTTTTGATATAATAAATTTTTTTCTTTTTTAACGACAACATGAACATAGCCGTATATCCGTTTGCGTTTATACTTTAATCCTGGAAAAGGATTTTTAATTCTATAAATCCAAAAAAAAACTGGTAGCTGTGCGAAAATCACATCTCCGTCGGTAAATCATACGACTGCAGGATAGCTCGACGGAGTTAGCCCCCCCAAGTGGATTATTGATACTTTTTTTTTTACCAATTGTTTGGTGGTTGATTGGTAGTATTTGGTACCGTATTAAAAACGTTTGGTAGTTTCTCGTTTTTTTAGGAAATCAAAAACAAATTTTTGATCTTCTCTTAGCCCCCCACTTTGACTTTTTTTATTTTTTATTTTTTAATCGATTGGCGATTGATTGGCAGTGTTTGGTACCGCATTAAAAACTTTTGGTGGTTTCGCGTTTTTTTAGGAAATCGAAAAAACCAATTTTTGATCTTTTCTTAGCAATTTTTTTTTTTTAATCGATTGGCGATTGATTGGCAGTGTTTGGTACCGAATTAAAAACTTTTGGTGGTTTCGCGTTTCTTTAGGAAATTGAAAAAACCAATTTTTTAATGAATTTCTAGAATTTACTCGATCGCAAGCAATCCAGACTTCAATATATTTGGCAAACAATTGCTTATTTATAAATAAGTATTTGTAATTATTTGGAAATCATTTAGAGAAATTTGGAAAACCATTTTCATAATTTGGAAAAGAGTACATACATAATTATAATGGCCATCTTTACGCCGACCGTTTGATACGCGTACTAAGTACTAGATTTGGACTAAATTGGCTTAATTAGTACGTACGATGGTGTAAACAATAAATGCCGTCACACACAAAATGCATAACGTTGCATAAGCATAGCATAAGACCGCTGGACCAATGAGCATCTTACGTAAATTAATATGGCGACTTTATGCTGGATGCTCATTGGTCCAGCGGTCTTGTGCTATGCTTATATAAGCTACGCTATGCATTTTATGTATTATAGCCTTAACGTATTAAGGTATTATGAGGGTGCGATCACATGGAGCGGAACGGCGTACGCAGAAAATCGCGGAACGAGAGCCTTGACCAATCACAAGCGTTCCGTGAATTCACGGAACGCTTGTGATTGGTCAAGGCTCTTGTTCCGCGATTTTCTTCGTACGTTGTTCCGCTCCATGTGATCGCACCCTAAAGGCGTATCGTACCAAAATAGTACAAAACGTCGTCACGTGATCCGTTTTTAGCGTTTTCGATTGAAGCGGATTTGATCGACCCGAGAGCGATTAATGACGTCACTTCAGCAAATCAAGCAATACTATTGGTCGAAATGCAAAAGTGACGTCATTAATCGATCTCGGGTCGATCAAATCCGCTTCAATCGAAAACGCTATTTGTCGCTCGAACGATCGGATTCAGCGGCTCGTGAAAATGCAGCTCTATGCCTCTTCTATAATACTCGTACTCCGTGGTTTGGCTTTGCCGCGCGATTTATAAAATATATCGACGTATCACATATAATACTTTGTTCGGAATCCATCCTGAAGTTACACATTTTATAATTTTTTACCATTACAAGCCATTTGTCTGATAATGAGCAGATACATGATGTATATATGTCGCAGGCTTATTGCAAAATCAGCCCTTTTGCAAAAAGACTAGCCTCTTTGCGAAAGGCCGGCATTTTGCGAAGCACTGATCGTTTCCCAATAAAGGCTATAATACACAAAATGCATAGCGTAGCATAAGCATAGCATAAGACCGTTGGACCAATGAGCATCCAGCATAAAGTCGCCATATCAATTTACATAAGATGCTCATTGGTCCAGCGGTCTTAAGGCCCTTGCACAATGCTAGGCAACAGGCAATAGGAACAGGAAATAACCTCAAATTCGTCAATACAAACCTAAAAAATTTGAACGATATGATTGGTTGGCAACAGGCAATAGGCACAGAATTTCCAACGTGACGGAAATTCTGTGTCTATTGCCTGTGTCATCGTCTATTCTGCATAAATACAAGGTTTCTGATTTCTGTTCCCTGTTCCTATTGCCTGTTGCCTAGCATTGTGCAAGGGGCTTTATGCTATGCTTATGCTACGCTATGCATTTTGTGTGTGATGGCCTTTATACACGAAATGCATAGCGTAGCATAAGCATAGCATAAGACCGCTGGACCAATGAGCATCCAGCATAAAGTCGCCATATTAATTTACATAAGATGTTTATTGGTCCAGCGGTCTTATGCTATTCTTATGCGACGTTATGCATTTTGTGTGTGATGGCCTTTAAATAACATGCGGCAAAGCATAAACTCGCGGCTCGCAGTCATTCGTATGAGGTTAGCCGACGACTGACACTTTTTTTAAAAAATTAGGTGTAAAATCGATTGTATTTCGTTTGTACATTATTGTAGTGCATTTCGTTTTGTTTGTTAAGGCTATAATACACAAAATGCATAGCGTAGCATAAGCATAGCATAAGACCGCTGGACCAATGAGCATCCAGCATAAAGTCGCCATATTAATTTACATAAGGTGCTGTAAGTTATGCATTGACGGCCCTTAAGGTGAAAGCACATAAAATTGCATAGCTGCATATGCATAGCATAAGACCGTTTATGCCATAAAACGCTCGATGCTCATTGGTCTAAACGGTCTTATGCTATGCATATGCAGCTATGCAATTTTATGTGCTTCCACCTTTAAGGCCATTACACACAAAATGCATAACGTCGCATATAGAGTCCTATATTATCAGAGAAGCGAAATTGACGGCACGCTTGCTGATTGGCTGACCGCGGCACCAATCAAAACCGAGACTCTCGACCCTGTGTGGTGTCCGTGTGGTGTCCGTGTGCATACACATGTTTACAAACGGTCAGCTGCGGGGTTTATGGGAACCATGGAGGGGGTATCAATTTCGCTTCTCTGATAATATAGGACTCTAGTCGCATAAGCATAGCATAAGACCGCTGGACCAATGAGCATCTTACGTAAATTAATATGGCGACTTTATGCTGGATGTTCATTGGTCCAGCGGTCTCATGCTTATGTTACGTTATGCATTTTGTGTGTCATAGCCCTTATTGTTTACAACATCGTACGTACTAATTAAGCCAATTTAGTCCAAATCTAGTACTTAGTACGCGTATCAAACGGTCGGCGTAAAGATGGCCATTATAATATGTATGTACTCTTTTCCAAATTATGAAAATGGTTTTCCAAATTTCTCTAAATGATTTCCAAATAATTACAAAGACTTATTTATAAATAAGCAATTGTTTGCCAAATATATTGAGGTCTGGATTGCTTGCGATTGAGTAAATTCTAGAAATTCATTAAAAAATTGGTTTTTTCGATTTCCTAAAGAAACGCGAAACCACCAAAAGTTTTTAATTTGGTACCAAACACTGCCAATCAATCGCCAATTGATTAAAAAAAAAAAATTACAATAGTCAAAGTGGGGGGGCTAAGGAAAGATAAAAAATTGGTTTTTTCGATTTCCTAAAGAAACGCGAAACCACCAAAAGTTTTTAATGCGGTACCAAACACTGCCAATCAATCGCCAATCGATTAAAAAAAAAAAAATTAAAAAAGTCAAAGTGGGGGGGCTAAGAGAAGATCAAAAATTTGTTTTTGATTTCCTAAAAAAACGAGAAACTACCAAACGTTTTTAATACGGTACCAAATACTACCAATCAACCACCAAACGATTGGTAAAAAAAAAAGTATCAATAATCCACTTGAGGGGGCTAACTCCGTCGAGCTCTGCAGGATCCCCTTAAGGGGATCCTAAAGTGACAGGCAAACTCCAACGTGACAGCGCCACGATCTAGCACGGAACTAAAAATAATCGATAATTTCGATCGTTTACTATGTTTTCTGTGTTACCGTGCTATACCTGTCCTTGTCTAACGGATACCTATACGATATATCTGTCCTTGTCAGATTGCAGGCAGCGCCATCTCTGACAAGATCCGGCAACTATTGATGCATGCAATACTGCTCTTCTTGTCAGTCTGCATCCGTATTTGCATCAATTTGTATTACTAAAACTTTCTCTCAATGGATCTTTTTTCGTACGCATTGAATCTTACTTCTACTTGCACGATATTATTCCTACATGTTTACCCAATACTAGATGATAAACATTATGTATGTATAAACTGCAGAATTTTTGTTTTAAGCAAATATTGTCGTCAGGTGACAGCTGTATGTGTCCAAATAAGTAATATTTTTAATTTTTTGGTGTTTTTAATATAAAATCGCGGTTGTCTCGTATAGATTTTTGTGCGTACTTTAATTCTGTAAAAGATTTTTGCAATTCTATAAAGCCAATTAAAAGATCCATTGAGAAACTGTAATGTCGGTAATTCATACGACTTTAGGATCCCCTTAAGGGGATCCTAAAGCGACGAAGGCCGAGCTCCGACGATGTCGCTGTTTTACCGTCAAAATTACCGACAAATTGACAAATTTTCTGGAAGCTCCAGGTTTTTTTTGACTGCATGGAATGATAAATCCTTCTCCAGAATTAAAGTATAAACGCAAACGGATACGGGTGTGATCGATTTTACGCAGAGGAAGAAAAAAAGTATAATGACATTTATATTTACGTTTAGGGTGGATACACCGCCAAGGTTAGAGTTGACAAGCCGTGAAAACATCAACTTTATACACAAATTTGGTAGCTTTCATGCACAATGCAAACAACACCCCGCATCCGTTGGAGTGTCTACTTTAATTCTGCAAAAGGAATTATAATTCTATACAGCCAATAAAAATCTGGAGCTTACGGAAAATTTTCGGTCTGTATACGCTCGAGATTTCCATGATTTCGCAGAGCTCCAACTTTTTATTGGCTGTATAGAATTATAATTCCTTTTGCAGAATTAAAGTAAACACTCCAACGGACGCGGCTCTGTTGTTGCATTGTGCATGAAAGCTACCAAATTTGTGTATAAAGCTGATGTTTTCACGACTTGTCAACTCTAACCTTGGCGGTGTATCTATTCTAAAAAGCTGGAGCTGTGCGAAAATTTGTAGGGTTGTCGGTAATTTTGTCGGTAAAACAGCGACATCGTCGGAGTTCGGCCTTCGCTTTAAGATCCCCTTAAGGGTCGGCAAGAGACCCAGGCAAACTCCGAATTGATATTGGAGACCTCGCGTGGTGGCAACGCGAAACTCCGGTTTCAGTGTCACCAACGTTGAAAAACTAATTTCAGGTTCCATGTAGTGGTGTATGTCCGTACACGTACACACACCACTGAATTGCTTACGCGGACGCACGGATTCAGCAATACGGCCCGAAAATGCTTTCTGGCCGTCCGTAGCAGAAGGCAGTAACGTACCAAGGCTAACAAGCACCCGCTTTTTATAAATTACATATTCTTATGCACACATGTGCGTGAATACAATAAATTGATTTGCTTTGATTGCTATCAGTGTCTCTTACAATTTAGTCAAATATTAACCTTTAACATTGAACTGTTTTTCTGTAAAAAATAAAAATAAAAATTTCGAAAATAATTCATATCTTTTGATCGGCTTAACCGATTTTGATGAAATTTTAATATGTTGTACATATCATTGAGACACATTTGTGGAAAATTCGGGAAAGATTTCTGATGACAGAAAGATTGATAAAAAAAATAAATTAATGTTCTTGATTTTTTTCAGTCCCGATATCTTTTTTGTACATTTACGAAAAAAATTTTCTAGAATCTTGGAGCAGTTTCCTATCGGACATAATTTTTTGGAAGCAATAAAATAAGTAGGTAGTACTTTTAAAAAATACAGTATTTTTTCATTTTTAAAAAATATGATATATGCTTTTGGTACGATTACCATATATTTTATGTAGAATTTTGGGATAGTATTCTACAAAGAGTAATTTTTACGAACCAATAAAATGTGTGAAAAATACTAAAAAAAAACAAAATCTTTTTTTTCAAAATTATCACAGCTTTTTGGTACTATCGCCATATTTTTGTTTAAAATTTTGGAATGGAATCCTACGACAAGTAATTTTCCGGAATCGATTAAATAAATAGATGCAGGTACTAAAAAAATAATGAAATAAAGTAAATTGAAATAATTATAAAAGAATAAACTATAATCGTATTAAATCTAATGTTTTTAATGAAGTACACATACACATACACGTATACATACACTCAAAATAATGGAGTACACATACACATTTGTTCACATAATCACTCTCATACTATTATTTACAGTTATATTCATATGGATGAACTAATCTTCATCACTATCTTTATTGATAGTAGGCGTGATGCCGTCTGTTTTAAATATATTTAAATATTAAATATATAATATATTAAATAAAATAAATAAAAAAATAAAAATAAAAATAAAAAATAAAATAAAATAAAAAAATATTAAATATATAAATACTAAATATATTTAAATATATTTAAAACAGCCGGCATCACGCCTATTATCAATAAAGATAGTGATGAAGATTAGTCCATCCATATGAATATATTACAATAAATAGTGTAAATAATAGTATGAGAGTGATTATGTGAACGAATGTGTATGTATACTTCATTATTTTGAGTGTGTGTACGTGTACTTCATTAATAAACACTTGATTTAATACGATTAAAGTTTATCTTTTTATAATTATTTCAATTTACTTTATTTTATTATTTTTTTAGTACCTGCACCTATTTATTTAATCGATTCCAGAAAATTACTTGTAGGATTTCATTCCAAGATTCTAAACAAAAATATGGTGATGGTACCAAAAAACTTATAATTTAAAAAAAAAATGTTTTGTTTTTTAAAGTACCTTCTACCCATTTTATTGGTTCGAAAAAAGTACTTGTAGAATACCGTCTCAAAAGTCTAATTACATTATAAAACATTACATAACAAAATAAATATGGCAATGGTACAAAAAACATAAATTTAAAAAATAAAAAAAATCTTATTTTTTTAAACTTCCGCCTATTTTATTGGCTCAAAAAAATTACTTGTAGAATACTGTCTCAAAATTCTACATAAAATATATGGCGACCGCACCAAAAGCATATCATATTTAAAAAAAAAAGAATACTTTATTTTTTAAAAGTATCGCCTACCCATTTTATTGTTTCCAAAAAATTATGTCCGATGAGAAACTGCTCCAAGATTCTAGAAAAATTTGTTCGTAATTGTACAAGAAAAATATCGGGACTGAAAAAAATCGAGAACATTTATTTATTTTTTTAACAATGTTTCCGTCATCATAAACTTTTCCCGAATTTTCCAAAAATGTGTCTCAATAATATCTACAACATATTAAAATTTCAACACAATCGGTTCAGCCGATTAAAAGATATGAATTATTTTCGAAATTTTTATTTTTATTTCTTACAGCAAAACAGTTCAATGTTAAAGGCTAATATTTGACTAAATTGTAAGAGACACTGATAGCAATCAAAGCAAAAAAATGAGCATAATCCGTGTGGAGGAACATTGACCCTTCTTATCCGGCTACGGCCTTTATTCTATCTTTATATAGGAAAATATACACTCAGTCTTAGCATCAGAGCAGAGGGTAACGCAGCTATGATGAACAGTATTGATAACAAACTGAATGAAAATCTTAATTATTAATATCATTATGTTGTAATAATTAAGATTTTTATTCAGTTATGTTATCTATACTGTTCATCAGCTGCGTTACCCTCTGCTTGAAAGAGTTTACATAACAAGTTCAGCGTTGGAAACCTCATATTATACACAATTCTCCATTACTTGTTTTAAATCTACAGCTTCCTTTTCAGTAATGGATTGATAGTCTGAAGTAATAGGTGATGGCAAAAAATCGGAAATTATTGCACTATCATGCAGAAGCACTAAGAATTTAAAAATATATTTTTATGCATATTAAAAGATATATTAGCAATCAGTCTAATTACAAAAGAAGGTGTACCAGATAATATAAAAAGAATTGCATGCAAAACTATGAATATTAATGATGATCATTGATGTTATGTTACCTTGTGTTTACTGGAATGGACATTTTTTTTAGTGGAGGAAACTTTCAAAAGGCACCCCGGTTTTATCGGGGTAGTGTGAGATTCCTACTCACTAAAACCTCCATTGTGCATACGTTACCTGCTGCAATATAATGGCGTTGATTCAACGCTAGCCACGTCTCTTCGTTTAAAGTAATCCGCCCTTCAGACATGTCAAGTCTAATCTCTGTGTAACAATAAATAACTCTACGTACATAGATTAATATCAATATAATAAAAGAAATTATTTACTAAATCTGAAAGTAGAACAATGTTATATGATATTATAATGTTAATTACTAATAAACAACATAAATTAATAAATCGAGTGGATCGCAATTTAAACTGAGTTAAGATCGCGTCGCAAAGTGACCTCAACCATATTATGGGAAGTATACTTTATAAAATATTTCTTGTTCTTTTACATGCAAGCTCATTAATATAATTTACTTTTTATCTATTATTATATATTTATTTTTTGAAAATAGTACATTGCAAAGCAAAACCTATCTGAGTTTAACACTTTGCGATGCAATCACCTCAGTTTAAATTGCGATCTAATTTGCAATGCACTATTTTCAAAACTACAATATAATGTATAAAATTACATTAATAATAATAAATAATAATAAATTATAATAAATAATAATAAATAATAATATTATTAATAATTAATAATTAACATTTTAATATAAACAAATATTAATATTATTTCAAAAAAATTAAATATTGAGATTATAGAATAGGCCCCTCCAACGCCCATTCTCGTGAGAACGCAACCAATACTCTTTTATTGTCTCTTCGAAATTTTTTTGTTACTATATATGTCCTATACAATGACGATTGCAGATAACGTCTACCATCTTATTTTATCGTTGTTTCTTTTTGCATAATGGCAGCAATAAAAGCTTACAAAGATGTGTTAAATAATGAAAAATATTAATTCGGGAAAGGCAATATTTTTTTGCTTTCTAGAATTTAAATAAATGACGCTTATGCATTTTACGTCATGCAGTTGAATATTTTTCATTACAAGGATTTCCTTTCAAGGCTACGGTTGTAGCGAAAGCCGCAGCATAAATTCCGCACGAAATATAATCCGGTTGTATTATTTGTACTTTTTCACAAATTATATCATATTTCGTTATTGTGGGATAACGAAGGCGAATATATTCTTTCTCTTTAGCAGCCAATTTATCATACGTAGTACCACATAGGCTGTCGTACACATGAAGTTTGGTGCCATCAAAATAAATACATCGCCAATGATCTGTACAAGTTCCGCCAATAATTTGTAAGCTTTTATTGCTACGACTAGCTTCAATTAAGTGCGGGTATTGTAAGTATAATACACTGTGTTTCAAAGCAAGAAGTCTCTCTTACAATGCGTAAAAATAGGTCTAACGATTCATCATTTAATGTACTATTTATAGACAAAATATTATTCTTCACTAATGAGAGAGAAGTTATTACATCATCTAACATTTTTTTTTGTCTTTTTATGTCATCCTCAGTTAGATCTCGTTTTGAATAAGATTATTTTGAAAAATAAGAAGAATCTGTGTGTGTGTGTGTGTGTGTGTGTGTGTATGTATAATTAAAAATTAATAAAAAAATTAAAAAATCAATTTATTTTATATATATATTTTATTATATTTTATATATATATATATATTTTTTTTTTATATATATATTTTATATATACATATGCATGTAATATGCATGACATGTAAAATGTTTGTAACGATTTTATGTTTTTTTATGATATAAAATGTATGTATAAAATAAATTGATTTTTTAATTTTTTTATTAATTTTTAATTATACATACACAACACACACACACACACACATAGATTCTTCTTATTTTTCAAAATAATCTTTATTTTTGATCTTTCTTTACATATGCATACATATACAAAAAAAAAATAAAAATAATATGATAGCCGGATTTTGCTGACATTATCTCTCAATATTTGCATCCGTGTGCTCACGTATTAGTGTTTGTACTTTGTACATGGATGCTACTACATATGCGATGTAAGAGAGACAAAGATGGAATGACGCTCTCTCTTGTCAAGCAGTCAGTATGTTACCACGAAAATTTCCCCAGCTTCTTAGATCTAGTGAGTACCGTAATAACAATATTTTAGCCAAAATATCGAATGAATCTTATTCCATTTAGGATATTCTTAATCAGTAAGTTTATCTGTAGAGCGCTAAAGAGCCCGATTTTGCATTTTTGCTCTTAAAAAATTATAATAAATTAAATACGGACTCGCGGCTAACCCAACCTTACCTGTTGCTAGCTGCCCATTCCCCCAAGTTTATTGAAAATTTTTATTTTTACCTTTTTTTCATAAAATAGCTCTTTAGCGCACTACAGATGAGCTTACTGATTAAGAATATCCTAAATTGAACAAGATTCATTCGGTATTTTGGCTAAAATATTGTTATAGCGAATCCGTAATTCCAGGCCGGCCGATAGGCATCTCCATCATGTCTCCTGCCGACCCTTAATCTTAATCCGTTTCCTATTCTTAAGTCCGAGATCGCGGCGGAAGCGAAGGGTTTGCGCGGGACAGCTGTACGACGACAGGGCACAAGACACTGCGTAGAGTTTAATATAAATTTTAATCCTTTGATATGCAGAGTGTAATAGCTAGTTGTAGTGTTAATAGCCATGTTTTAAGAAAGCCTTCCGGTGGCGTGCGTTAGGAAGCGTGTCGTGAAATAAACAGATATCGATACGAAAATAGAATGTTCGGCAAGCGTTTCAAAGCATTAACATTAATGAAGCATTAGGTTTTTGGAACAGGGTATCGAATTATAATATGTAGCTGCAACGGCTATTAGTAACCTAAATAATAAAAAATATATAAAGACGTATTGAAAGTGTATATATATTTTAAACTGCGTGACTAAGAGTTACTCAAAAATTAAATCCACCTTATTTCTTTGGTTTCTTTTAATTTTATGGCTTTTATATATTTTTTATAATCTTACCTGATAATTAACAATATAGCGATATAATAAATCGTAACTTATATAACTTATTGTGCGCGTAAGCGATAAAACTTATGTGCCATAAAAATATATATGAGTAAGGAAAATTAAAGGACGTCGGGACGTCACAAAACAATTAATGAAAGTAATATTTGCCTACGTTTCTATTTAATACAATCTTAAGTATGATACATTTAATTGTTATTAGTACATAAAAAAAAATTTGGAAAACAAAAACTTAAGAAAGGCTATTGCTTGAAGGTCATAATTGTAGGTATCAGCTTGTGGTCGAGAGGAATTGATTTCAAAGACAGCCATACAACTTTATAATGGTTATAGAGTATGCAAACTCCATTTTGCAAATAATATGTTCTTAAATTATGAGAAAACGAGATTGCAGCCACATGCCGTTCCAAGTTGTATTGTGAGAAATAATGGTAAGTTATTTTCAAATACTACAATAACATTATACATGATATAATATCATTTCACAGATGAAGAAGCAAGTTCAAGTAGCTCAAATATAGAAACACACTGCATAAATCCTACACCAATACAATTTTATCATGGCTTTAAAAAACTATTTTCTATTGATTACATTAAAGCAGATAGTGGAAATTGCGCAGCTGATGAAGAATCAATATTAATTCAATGTCAGGATGTTAAAGAAACACAAAATGTGATATTCCAAACACCTTCAGAAGCTACAGCATTTATTAATTTAGATATAGATAATTATGATTATCGTAATTTGCCAGTAACTGAAGAAAATGTTTTTATTTACATTTGTGGACATTTATTGCGTCGCCTTTTTGCTAAACATTTTTATGATACATGTGCATTACTAGACGAAAGAGATTGTAATTTAGATGAAGCTCGTTTATACACTTATATTGAAACTTATAATAATACAGACGATGATAAGTTTGGCAGTTTATATGTACCAAGTGCAGTATTTGTTAATTATATCACAGAATTGCATATGAAATTTTTCGAAAATATTAATATTATTACTCAAACAAATGTTATGCAAAAGTTTATGCAAATTTTATCCACTATTCAGTTCCCTCATCCTTGTCCTAATTTTCCAAATATTTATTTGCTAAAACTATTTATTAGAATGAGAGTATATTACGTATTAAAATTTACTAATAGAGACTTGAAAACAAATAAAAAGAGTAAAAGAAAAGCTATTATTTTATGTCATAAGTAATAATTTAAACTTTTATTTGTGTTATGCAATATTTTACTATTTGTTCAGAGATACACACACAAACAAAACAATATTTTTGTTTTTAATTTTATTTTATAAGTTGTGTGATACTTTATATATTTTTTATATATTATTTATGTTCTTCATATATTCTTTATATATGTTCTCGTCGGGTGATGTATACATTCTACATATATTGTTTATATGTTCTTGTTGTACGTCAATTAATGAATAGATATAATAAATAAGCTAACAAATAAGTTTTATAGTGATTTCATTATTTATCTTTTTTGAAGACTCCTTAATTGTTCCTAATCTCAAAAGCATTCTTAATCTGGTGTAATCTCTGGTGGAAGTATCTGCGTATCAATTGCCTTTCAAATTAGAGCCCGCGCGCAACCAGCAATATGGCGATCTGTTAGTCATCAGATCAAAGGTGCCGACAGCGAGTGAGCTTACTGTTCTTTCCTATACTGTGTTATAAGTATGCACACGTTTCAAATTCGCGCACTTTTGCATGCGCGTGCGGCCACGGAGCATGCGCATGTGGTCGCGGGGCATGTTCATGGTCGCTACATCTTGTCGGTATGACAGGATTCATAACTTGATAGTCGTCAACTTTAACAGTTAATATCTCGCTTTGCAGGGCAGACCGCCGCATTTTACTGTCAGATTCTTTCATTTCGTGTCAAAACGCGTCGAATGGGCATAATTTTATCGATATTCGAGGTGGAGCGCGTATTCTAAATATATAATTACCGAAAATAAAATAAAATATAAAATTAAGACCGACGAATTATAACTGGAAACTTTCTGTGAAGAATTCTCCAGTTAAATCAATAGTCGATTAACATAAAAAATGCAATCGAAGTTTGGTCGAAGTCGCCCGTGGATACGCGCGAAAGGAATAATAAGCAAAATGGCGGATCCTTTAGAAAAATTGGTCACCGCACGAGAAAAGAATTTTGTCAAACAAAATATTATTCGCGCGAAACGTTCCTATCCAGTAGAACCCAAATGGCGATTCGTCGATACTCGTCACGGCGACACACATAATTTAAAGAGGAGTGGATTATTTCCGATTTACGTGCATAAGAAAGTACGAATATTACGTGTGCTGAAGAAAAAGTCACTCATGTTGTTTACCATTCTAGCTTCTCGTGTCATTTCTCACCGTTTTAGATAAATATTTTTTATTTTTATCGGCACTATTTTTAAAGTTTCATGCATATATATATTTATCCAAATTGAAAAGCAATATATATTATAGTTTTCTTATAGTAACTTATCAAGTTCAGTAATTAAGTAATTAAGTAACTTATTAAAATATTATACGTCATTTTCAATCAATGTTCTTCAGAATTATGGAAAAGTACCGAGATTTGTCACGATTTGCGCGAAAGCCGATGCGAGAATTATAGAAACGGAGACAGCCGAACAATTTGATGGAGAAAAGGCATCAAGAATATCGACATGCCGATATATCGACAAGGAGGAGCGAAGAATGCTTTTGGATGTAAGTATCTATAAATTAAGCTTCTACAATCTTATAGCAGCTCCTGCTATAATTCGTACTGAAAGTGACCGTGACGTTGCATCTGGAAACAGGGCATGAAGCAAAAGTGGGAGGAAGCGATGAAACAATTTCGGGGGTTGCCGTTCCTAGCAGACACGCTACCAAAAGCGCAAAGGAAAGCGAGGATGGAGCGCGAGTTGCAACAGCTCGAGAAAGACATAGCAATTATCGAGCAACATCCACATATATACGTTTATGACGATATAGCGCACATATTGTAGCGCCTATAACGAGCCAACATAACCTCAAAATCTATGTAATATTAGTATTCAAAAAGTCCTAGAATTCTTATGAATTATATATAATGTGATACAGAAACACGTATACAGATTAATGCACAAGCACAAAATAAATCGCTTTTTCTGTACTACATCATGGATGAAGAAACACAAGGCTCCTGCCTACTCGCCTCTTCTATCCTTGTTTAGTGACGTCAGAAGCGAGAAATCGCATGCCAAAAATTCTTGCGGTTTTACGTTGAAATAAAAAGATATATATTTCATAAACCCAATTGTAATAATTGATTCAGCACATTTGTAAAATATACCGAACACTTTCCTTTGGCTTTGATAATCACTAAATAGCCGTAAAATTAATGTGACATGCAATCTGCCTTTTTAACCTATCTTTCATTTTTTATTTTACAGCTATTTATTGATTATCAAAGCCAAAGAAAAGCGTTCGGTATATTTTACAATAAATGTGCTGAATCAATTACAATTACGTTTTATAAATATATCTTTTTATTTCAACGTAAAATCGCAAGAATTTTTGGCATGCGATTTCTCGCTTCTGACGTCATTAAGAGCTGCGTTCAGGAATTACGCCTAGGCGCACCTATAGTGTACCTATGGGTGCATTCGGGGAGACGCTATTAACGCTATAAATGCAAACGCTATAAACTACGTTCGGGGAGCCAATAGCGCGATAGCGATAGCAAGCTCCCCGAACGCAGCTTTAGAATAAAATTGCAATATGGCCGATGATGCGAGTTGTGCGAGTGCCAAGTGTGAATAACAAACGAGTTTTTTATTTTAACTTTATTTATTGAGTTTTATGCCATTATTTTACCTACAACTTTTATTTGATCATAATTACACAGCAAATAGAATACTATCTACATAACTTGTATCATCAATTATTTACAATTCTTTGCACTCGCAGCATCTTCTAGAGACAATTTCATAGAATAATTTATTCCATTTTCTTTATTAAACAAATTAATTTCACTTGGTCCTTGATCCATTGTTGGAATTGACATTGGTTACGTTTCGTTATCTGCAGTATTCTGAAAGCAGCCCCTATACGCAATCAAGTGTTCGAGGAGAGAATAAGCGCCAATAGCATTTCGTGCCTCACCTCGAAAATAATAGCGAAAATAGCGCGAGTGATGACGTCACGCTGCCTTTAGAGCGACGTCATCATCGTATATCATAGCGTCACAAAGCGTCTCCTCGAACGGTTTTGGACGATAATTGTGCTAATAGCGTGCTCCCCGAATGCACCCTATATAAGGCCGGTATTCATAGTTATTTAAGACCGTCTTAAGGGGATCCTGAAGTCGTATGAATTACCGACATTACAGTTTCTCAATGAATCTTTTAATTGGCTTTATAGAATTGCAAAAATCTTTTACAGAATTAAAGTACGCACAAAAATCTATACGAGCGACAACCGCGATTTTATATCAAAAACACCAAAAAATTAAAAATATTACTTATTTGGACACATACAGCTGTCACCTGACGACAATATTTGCTTAAAACAAAAATTCTGCAGTTTATACATACATAATGTTTATCATCTAGTATTGGGTAAACATGTAGGAATAATATCGTGCAAGTAGAAGTAAGATTCAATGCGTACAAAAAAAGATCCATTGAGAGAAAGTTTTAGTAATGCAAATTGATGCAAATACGGATGCAGACTGACAAGAAGAGCAGTATTGCATGCATCAATAGTTGCCGGATCTTGTCAGAGATGGCGCTGCCTGCAATCTGACAAGGACAAATATATCATATAGGTATCCGTTAGACAAGGACAGGTATAGCACGGTGACACAGAAAACATAGTAAACGATCAAAATTATCGATTATTTTTAGTTCCGTGCTAGATCGTGGCGCTGTCACGTTGGAGTTTGCCTGTCACTTCAGGATCCCCTTAAGTTCAATCTTAAGATGTCATGAACCAATCACAGAGCCGTATTAGCGTCTTAAGACATTACTTAAGACGGTCTTGAAGACTATGAATACCGGCCTAAGAGTCTGGCAGCTGAGGACTATTTTGTAACAAGATGGCGTCTGTCGTATCGTCGTATATCCACGGACTTATGCCTTAACTGGCCTTAACTTAAAGATTAGAGTAATTATATTGGTTCCGCCATTTTATTCCAAAGCCAATTAGGAATGTTCAGTCAAAGCTCGGGGCAGATGGCGCCAGGGGAGTTAGGCCCTGTCATGGCGGCGTTACATGTATGTGTTGGTGTATGCGTGAGCCTATATGTGAACACATCTGTAAAATTGTATCATCGGTAGATATAATAGGTATCTGTTAACAGATCATTTACCGATGATACAATTTTACAGATGTGTTCACATATAGGCTCACGCATACACCAACACATACATGTGACGCCGCCATGACAGGGCCTAACTCCCCTGGCGCCATCTGCCCCGAGCTTTGACTGAACATTCCTAATTGGCTTTGGAATAAAATGGCGGAACCAATATAATTACTCTAATCTTTAAGTTAAGGCTAGTTAAGGCATAAGTCCGTGGATATACGACGATACGACAGACGCCATCTTGTTACAAAATAGTCCTCAGCTGCCAGACTCTTAGGCCGGTATTCATAGGGTGCATTCGGGGAGACGCTATTAACGCTATAAATGCAAACGCTATAAACTACGTTCGGGGAGCCAATAGCGCGATAGCGATAGCAAGCTCCCCAAACGTAGCTTTAGAATAAAATTGCAATATGGTCGATGATGCGAGTTGTGCGAGTGCCAAGTGTGAATAACAAATGAGTTTTTTATTTTACCTTTATTTATTGAGTTTTATGCCATTATTTTGCCTACAACTTTTATTTGATCATAATTACACAGCAAATAGAATACTACCTACATAACCTGTATCATCAATTATTTACCATTCTTTGCACGCGCAGCATCTTCTGGAGACAATTTCATAGAATAATTTATTTTATTTTCTTCATCAAACAGATTAATTTCAACGTCACTTGGTCCTTGGTCCATTGTTGGAATTGACATTGGTTACGTTTTGTTATCTGTAGTATTCTGAAAGCAGCCCCTATACGCAATCAAGTGTTCGAAGAGAGAATAAGCGCCAATAGCATTTCGTGCCTCACCTCGAAAATAATAGCAAAAATAGCGCAAGTGATGACGTCACGCTGCCTTTAGAGTGACGTCATCATCGTATATCATAGCGCCACAAAGCGTCTCCTCGAACGGTTTTGGACGATAATTGTGCTAATAGCGTGCTCCCCGAATGTACCCGAGGTGAGGCACGAAATGCTATTGGCGCTTATTCTCTCCTCGAACACTTGATTGCGTATAGGGGCTGCTTTCAGAATACTGCAGATAACGAAACGTAACCAATGTCAATTCCAACAATGGATCAAGGACCAAGTGACGTTGAAATTAATTTGTTTAATGAAGAAAATGGAATAAATTATTCTATGAAATTGTCTCTAGAAGATGCTGCGAGTGCAAAGAATGGTAAATAATTGATGATACAAGTTATGTAGATAATATTCTATTTGCTGTGTAATTATGATCAAATAAAAGTTGTAGGTAAAATAATGGCATAAAACTAAATAAATAAAGTTAAAATAAAAAACTCGTTTGTTATTCACACTTGGCACTCGCACAACTCGCATCATCGGCCATATTGCAATTTTATTCTAAAGCTGCGTTCGGGGAGCTTGCTATCGCTATCGCGCTATTGGCTCCCCGAACGTAGTTTATAGCGTTTGCATTTATAGCGTTAATAGCGTCTCCCCGAATGCACCCCTAGTGCTTTCCAACTACGACACAAGTCGACACAATCGTACAGTCGCGGTCATTAATGCCTTCCACCTGAAGTCAGTCGCGTTCGGGAGCAGATAGTAGCTGAACGCGTCGCCCCTAGCGCTATTCGTGCTTCATGACTGTTGGGTCGGTAACGTCGTGGAGAACGGGCAAAGACCGTGTCGTGGAGAAAGAGAGAGCTGTCAGTTTGACAGCTGTGTGTCAGCGGAAGAGAGGTTAAGAACCGAGGGATCGTCTAAAAGTATAAGGAGAGTATAAGAAATACAAGGACATGTTAATTACTTGAATAGTATATAATTATTATACGACAAATTTATATTTATATATATATAATTTCAGATATCGTAGCTGAGGCATTAACAAATATTATTGGCCGTATCGAGCCTTCCAGAGAATCGGAGTCGAATACGATAATAGGAAAAGAAGAAGAAGAAGAAAACCAGCTAAGACAGAGAAATGAAGAAAACAACGATGACTGTGAGAAAGGTAGAGATGATGGTCAATGGAGGAGGAGATGCAGTAAGATGATTTAATTTATATTATATAAGAAATTATTACATTATTAGTAATTTCAAAATACGATTGCAGAACACCAGTGGGAAATATCAACGTCATACGATCCGCGCTACGCTTGTCATGCGGCATACTCACCACGGACTCTGATCAGTCTGATCCATCGTTACCATGTGTCCTCGCGGTAATCTCCGTTGCTCTTTCGTCGATAATTCATCGTTCACCACCTACACGAGGAATTTGGGATACACCAAAGTCATGGGAGGCAAATAAATTGCAGAGAAATAGGTAGTGAAAATATGTTTCGTTTCCGCGATAAAATCTCACTCTCTAATGAATTAGCATGCATAAACGGAAGTAGTATTGTGTGTGTAGAACATAACTTAATCTTATTAACTTTTGTTTAGAAAATGTTTATAAGTTTTTTGATTGATTTGATATTATAATTGTTAAAAAAGTTTACAAACTAATAATCCTGAAATAGCAAGTGATTATAATTGTTATCGTTCACGTTGGATAAATATGTGGGCTTTTAATAGAATTATAATTTCTTACAGAGCATCGTCGAGCAAATGGTTCATCACATCTTCGAGGAGAATCCTGAATGGACAGTTGCAAAGAGATCGGCATGGATTGACAGTTTCTAGGTCTTTGGTTTCAGCAGGGTTATTCAAGTCTTCGGCTTAAATCAATTTAAAAAGAGTTGCGCCAAGATATCGGAAGGTTTTAATTGCGTTCTCGCGAATTATGTTTCCCCACACAGCACAGTTTCTAAATCCGAAATTGCTTTCTCTCTGTTTGCATCGTGCATCGCGCATCGTGTTTCGCGAGCAAATCTCTTCTCAAAATAATGTTAAATAAATTGTTAAAATATTGTAAAATACTACTGTTAAATAAATTATGACAAAAGAAAAAATCTTATAATGCGTGTTTATTTTCTTAGAAAACTTCCCATGTTACGTAAACTATTTAGTAAAAAAACAGTACAGACTAAAAAATTGGCCGGTATTCATAGTCGGATCTTATATTTAAGATCATCTTAATTGACGTCCTAAGATGCTAATGATCCAATCACGGAGCCGTATCAGCATCTAAGACATTACTTAAGATGGTCTTAAATATAAGAACCGACTATGAATACCGACCTATGTATTATTGTTCTTATTTTTGTTTTTATGGTTGGTAAATAAACTTTGTGTTTTATAAAAATGGAGATTTTGTCCTACAAATGATAGAATAAATTAATGCCAAGAACGGATAACATATTTAATATCGAATAAATAAGCCCTTACAGTCCGAGCTTAGATCTTAGCAGTTAATTATTATATCCGTATGTATAAACATATTTTTTCTCCCCAAAACCCTAGAATACTTATTTAAATGTTAATTTAATTTATAAGAAATCTGTTTAGTTAATTTATTATTTGCACTGTAGAATGATATTAAATATGTTATCCGTTCTTGGCAGTAATTTATTCTATCAATTGTAGGACAAAATCTCCATTTTTATAAAACACAAAGTTTATTCACCAACCATAAAAACAAAAATAAGAACAATAATACATATAATTTTTTTTAGTCTGTACTGTTTTTTTACTAAATAGTTTACGTAACATGGAAAGTTTTCTAAGAAAATAAACACGCTTTTTAAGATTTTTTCTTTTGTCATAATTTATTTAACAGTAGTATTTTACAATATTTTAACAATTTATTTTGAGAAGAGATTTGCTCGCGAAACACGATGCGCAATGCACGATGCAAACAGAGAGAAAGCAATTTCGGATTTAGAAACTGTGCTGTGTGGGGAAACATAATTCGCGAGAACGCAATTAAAACCTTCCGATATCTTGGCGCAACTCTTTTTAAATTGATTTAAGCCGAAGACTTGAATAACCCTGCTGAAACCAAAGACCTAGAAACTGTCAATCCATGCCGATCTCTTTGCAACTGTCCATTCAGGATTCTCCTCGAAGATGTGATGAACCATTTGCTCGACGATGCTCTGTAAGAAATTATAATTCTATTAAAAGCCCACATATTTATCCAACGTGAACGATAACAATTATAATCACTTGCTATTTCAGGATTATTAGTTTGTAAACTTTTTTAAACAATTATAATATCAAATCAATCAAAAAACTTATAAACATTTTCTAAACAAAAGTTAATAAGATTAAGTTATGTTCTACACACACAATACTACTTCCGTTTATGCATGCTAATTCATTAGAGAGTGAGATTTTATCGCGGAAACGAAACATATTTTCACTACCTATTTCTCTGCAATTTATTTGCCTCCCATGACTTTGGTGTATCCCAAATTCCTCGTGTAGGTGGTGAACGATGAATTATCGACGAAAGAGCAACGGAGATTACCGCGAGGACACATGGTGACGATGGATCAGACTGATCAGAGTCCGTGGTGAGTATGCCGCATGACAAGCGTAGCGCGGATCGTATGACGTTGATATTTCCCACTGGTGTTCTGCAATCGTATTTTGAAATTACTAATAATGTAATAATTTCTTATATAATATAAATTAAATCATCTTACTGCATCTCCTCCTCCATCGACCATCATCTCTACCTTCTCACAGTCATCGTTGTTTTCTTCATTTCTCTGTCTTAGCTGGTTTTCTTCTTCTTCTTCTTTTCCTATTATCGTATTCGACTCCGATTCTCTGGAAGGCTCGATACGGCCAATAATATTTGTTAATGCCTCAGCTACGATATCTGAAATTATATATATATAAATATAAATTTGTCGTATAATAATTATATACTATTCAAGTAATTAACATGTCCTTGTATTTCTTATACTCTCCTTATACTTTTAGACGATCCCTCGGTTCTTAACCTCTCTTCCGCTGACACACAGCTGTCAAACTGACAGCTCTCTCTTTCTCCACGACACGGTCTTTGCCCGTTCTCCACGACGTTACCGACCCAACAGTCATGAAGCACGAATAGCGCTAGGGGCGACGCGTTCAGCTACTATCTGCCCCCGAACGCGACTGACTTCAGGTGGAAGGCATTAATGACCGCGACTGTACATGGCGGCCAATTGCTAGTTCTGCCACGAGCTGCACGAGTATATGTTCTGTGCTGCACGAGCAAGACGTCGATAAGTCCCGGTCTTCACCCGGTCTTCAATCAGTCATATGTCGGAGTCGGATGTCGGAACTTAGCCGATGGTCCAATGAGAAAATTCGTTTGCAAAAAAGAAATTCTCTCATTGGGTCCATCGGTTACGTTCCGACATCCGACTCCGACATATGACTGATTGTAGACCGGGAGTCGGGACTAAAAGCGCGACTTCGCGGAACAAACTGACGATAGCTGCAATTGAAATTGGGGCCAATCGTAACGTCCGTTCGCAACGGACGATATTGACTAGCAGGGGAGAAAAACGTCGATACGAATGTTGCAGCCCCCCTTTACGTGGACTGTGTTCGAGCTCCGCTGAGTCTGTCCTGCTGGGAAAATATTGTTGTTCCTGAAGACTTTTGCGACAAATTTGCGAAGCTAGTTCAAAATGGTAATCGAGTGCATCGTACCGATACGCGAGTCGGCACAATTCCCTCCACGATCGCGATGCATATACTCCGCATTTTTGTTTTTTGTTAACCCCCGATTCCCCCATGAAAATGATTTTCGGAGCAATTTATTCGAGATATGCGTCGTCACGCGAACAGATATGTTCTAAAAATC
>JASTWR010001418.1:0-44611 GCA_030770355.1 Harpagoxenus sublaevis
TAAAGAAGCACGAGCAATGATACCCGAGATCAATGGAGAATCGCGAGAAACGCGTCGAGAATTTATAAACGCTAGCACGTATGCTATGAGAATATTCAGCCGACCGACGAGTCGATGCGACTCGAAGCCATCCTCTGCACGAAATTTAAAGGAAAGGCGATGACAGATTCGATACGCGCGATATCCGTGACTTGAACAGTTGAAGCGCGAGCTCGAGACAGAGTACTTAGGAAAACGCTGCACGACGCACTTGCAGCTGGAATTTAACTCGCTAGCGCAAAAGCCCGGCGAAAGCGCGCAAGAATTCGGTAGGCGCGTCGAAAATTTAGCCCGCGAATTGTATGAAGCAAGAAGAGGGCAAGGGCCCACACGCAGGAACAGCAAAAGGCCATACTGGATAATATTAAAATCCAAGCGCTGCATAATTTCCAAATCGGATTACACGACGATATAAAGTTATTAGTAAGAGCGCAGCGATACCAAAGCCTGCAAGAGGCGATAACCGGCGCCAGCGCGGAAGAAAAGGTGAGAGGCCCCTCCCCGCGGAACGCCCAGGCAACGGTAAAGAACAAATATTCCACCGCGAATACGCGAAGCACAGGGAATACGGTTTAGGGCAAGCCACAAGTGCGGAAAGAACGGTCATTACGCGCGAGATTTGCCGTACCGAGCCAAACACGCTAAACAGATAGCGTTGCCGAAACCCGAGAAGCCTAGCGGCATCAACACGATAGAGTGTTCGTATTGTAAAAAAGCAGGGCATAAGCGCGACGAGTGCTGGTCGTTAATCGGGCGACCAAAACCCGAGCGACCCGCGCCGCACGAGAACGGAAGCAGTTAGGAAAACGCCGTGAGTACTGTCAGAAAGACAAGGACACAAGAATCTAGCGAAGAAAACATCCTCTTGCAGCAGCAGCGAGGAGGATGAGAAGCCTAAGAAGAATAAGACGCGCGCCGCCGAGACATATCGCGTTGCACAGATAAGCAAGAAGCACGAGGAAGGCCGCTAGACTTAGTGACGCTACCCGTGCAGGAGGCAGAGAAGGGAGAAATGGACCTGTTGTTAGATTCAGGCGCGACTCTCACATTAATAAAGTAGGAAATTTGAAAGGGAAAACAATGGTAAAGAAAGAACGGTTAGCTTTAGTTGGCGTAACCGGACACCTGATTCACACGATAGGCAAAAATAAAAGCCACTGTGTACCTCGGAGATAAGAAGATTCGCCACACGATGTACGTGGTGAAAGATGATTTCCCGATCGAGTATGAAGGCATCTTAGGAAACGATTTCCTTTCAAAGCACAAAGCGGATATTTCAAATTCTAAAAAACGCACTAAAACTCGGCCTCAGCTTCCTTTAAGCTCCGGCCCTTCCGCAAGGTAAAACTCCCGCCTCACAGTGAGACGAATCGTGGAAAGCCGTCACTGATCATAATCGTGTCGGCATGTGCGGAGCGGCGAACCCGCCCCAGGGGTCTTTATCGGGCATTGCCTGGTGCAGCCCGTCGAATTTAAATGTCCGATTAGCGTATTGAATGTGACGGACAAGCCCGTGGAGATACTCACTCCACAGTGTAACTCGTAGAAGACCTGCCGCCGGCCCGACACCGCGAACGTTCTCTCGTTTACGCGCGAGCGACGAGCGCGAGACCGTCGCCGAACGACAGAAGAAAGTACGCGAGGCAAGTACCGGCTCGGATCACTTGAACGCTGAAGAAGCGAGCAGCCGTAGAACAAATTTGCGATGATTACTTCGACGTGTTCTAGTATGGACGGCGACCATTTAAGCGCGACTAACCGCAATAGAGCACGCGATAAATATCCGCCGGGTAGCGCGCCCGTAAATGTGAAAGCCCATATCGGTTACCCGAGAAGCAATAAGGCCGAAGTGGAAAAACAAATAGAAAAAATGCTCGAAGACGGCATAATCAGCCCGAGCACGAGTCACTGGAACGCACCGATTATAGTCGTCCCTAAAAAACCGGACGCATCCGGAAAAGTGCAATTTCGCGTGGTTATCGATTTTCGGAAAATGAACGATCTCACCATGGGAGACTCTTTCCCCATGCCGAACATAACCGATATATTAGACCAGTTAGGTAACGCGAAATATTTTACCGTTCTAGATCTGGCCTCGGGGTATCACCAAATCCCCATGCACAAAGACCACAAGGGCAAAACAGCCTTCTCCACTCCGGATGGGCACTTTGAATTTAATCGCATGCCCTTTGGCCTGAAAAACGCGCCGGCAGCATTTCAGCGGCTAATGTACGCGGTGCTGGCCGGCCTGCTAGGGCTGAGATGCTTCGTGTATATCGACGACATCGTCATATACGGGGCAACTCTGACGGAACATATCAAACAAATAATAGCAGTGTTAATTAGACTCCGAAAATATAATCTAAAGTTGAAACCGAGTAAATGTGCGTTCCTACGGAAGGAAGTCGTATACCTGGGTCACGTGATTTCGGAAAAGGGAATCTCGCCGGACCCGTCGAAATTAATAGCCGTCAAGGAATTTCCGACTCCTAAAAAGGTGAAAGACATTCAGTCATTTATAGGCCTAGCCGGGTACTATCGTAAATTCATAGAAAATTTTTCAAAACTAGCCAAGCCATTGACCAAGCTCACTAGAAAAGGAGAAAAGTTTACTTAGTCAGTAGAGCAACAAAACGCGTTCAAATTGTTGAAGGAAAAACTAACAACCGCGCCGGTGTTGAATTATCCCGACTTCAATAAAGAATTTATAGTGACGACAGACGCGTCAGATTTCGCTATAGGAGCTATCCTCTCACAGGGAGTAGTCGGCCAAGACCGACCGATAGCGTACGCCAGCCGCGTATTATGTAAAGCGGAACAGAACTATAATACGACGGAGAAAGAGCTGCTAGCCATCGTGTGGGCAGTCAAACATTTTCGCCCGTATCTTTATGGCGTTAGGTTTAAAATAATAACCGATCACAAGCCGTTGATATGGCTATTCAATGTTACCGACCCCGGTTCAAGCTAATTAGATGGAGGCTTAAATAGAGGAGTATGATTATGAAATCATACACAAAGAGTAACTCAAACGCCGACGCATTGAGCCGTAACCCGATAACAGAGGCGTCAGCCGTACATATGACACAACAAGAAGAGGACACGCCGAGGGAATACACCGAGGAAGAAAAGCGGCAGATATTATTCGAGTATCATGACTCACCCATAGGAGGGCATCAAGGAGTCACTTCGAACGTTGAACCGAATTCCGATTACGGCACAACTGGAATGGCATTACTAAGGACGTCGAAGAGTATATAAATAAATGTGAATACTGCCAGAAGAATAAACTGAGCAGAAAAACGAGAATGCCTTTAATAATTACGGACACTCCACAAAGACCCGTTCGAAAAATGCGCCCTCGACATTGTAGGACCATTGACTATACAAATAACGGGAATAAATACGTTTTAACATTTCAAGATAATTTAACAAAATTCAGTAAGGCAATTGCAATAGAAAATCAAGAAGCAGCCACGGTCGCAAAAGCTTTTATTATTAAAATCGTGTTGGAACACGGAATACCGGAGAAAATACTCACGGATCAAGGCACAAACTTTACGAGTGAAATGTTTAAAAACATATGTAAATTATTAAAAATTGAAAAAATGCAAACAACAGCCTACCATCCAGAAAGCAACGGAGCATTGGAGCGATCACATCGCACATTAGCCGAATATCTGAGACATTATATAAATGAAGATCAAACAGATTGGGATGAATGGCTGCCTTACGCGATGTTTACATACAATACAACCCCCCATACCACAACAGGGTTTACACCGTTCGAGTCGGTTTACGGTCACCAAGCTATTTTACCGACAGCTTTAACAAAGCCCCCAAAACTAACGTATACATACGATAATTACGCGCAAGAACTTCGAGAAAGGATACGCGCAACTAACGAGATAGCTAGAATACACACAAAACAAGAAAAAGTTAAAGCAAAGCATCAATACGACAAAAAGACGAAAATAGAGACGTTTAAAGTAGGAGACCAAGTATTATTATTTGATGAAACGGTTCGGCGAGGAAGATCAAAGAAGTTAGAAACGCAGTGGATCGGACCGTACATAATAATGGAAAAAATTAATGAGGTAAATTACGTAATCAAAAAGAGACGTAAAACGTTACGCGTACACGCGAACCGTCTAAAAGCATTCATAGAAGAATAAAAACAAATAATAAAATAGTCCTACCTCAGTCCCGGAGGATGGGACGTCCATGTCCTACCCCAACTGGAAGATTAAGGCGAGGGGGACGCATCACACGACCATCATCGAGGGGAAAACGTCGACCCCGCATAAACCAAGCGCGAAGAGGTTCCAAAGGGAACACTGCCAACTGAGGCTCCTCGACCTCAATTTCTATTTCAAAGTCACGCTCAAACCACATTGGCACGTCCGATCCTGTCGGAGGCATAACTTTTTTTAATTGTTAATAGAGTCAGACAGTGAACTAAACGGCACAACCGACAGACTCAGACTGAGGCGAATAAAACTCGCCAAGACTAAAGATATAAATAAAATTACGAGACAGCAGAATCTAAGACGAGATAAAAAAGAAGCTACAGGATGCTCGTTCTTTATCAATACCTCGCAACATGAGAGCTACCCGTACCACCGTATGAAATAACACCGTTTATCAACGAGCCAGGCATCTACTTCGAGAAGATAGGACACCTGCAGCAAACGAAATAATGAAAATTTACTGACGAACGTCACAAGGAAACTGCAATAGACTAATGATCACTACCTATCTGACCTCACGAAAGACATTGACGATAGGTATTACAGACTACTTGACATAACATGTTACACGCGTACTCTCAATAAAAAATATAATTATATAATATTAAAAGAAAGCAACTTAAATAAATGTACGCAAGAAAATACTAAATTTATATGCGATTAAAATTTTTCTTTGTATTTTATAACAGCGAATGCACCAAGCGAAGTGCAACTTTTTGTAAAAGCGCCTAGATATATAGAAAACCGTAAACAACGTCACATCCTGTCGAATGTAACATTTTGAATAACATTAACCGAAACTCAACCAAGCATTGTTGCAAACAAGAAAATTGTATATCCCGTAGGTTCTGCGACCATAACTATAATCATAGTAGGCACGATATTTGTAATTATGTACATAATAAAGAAAAGAAAAAACCATTAAGGATATAAAAGATAAGACCATAGCATACAAATTAGAAACAAGAAAATTTAAATTGTAACCTCTCAGGGAAGAGAAATACACGCAGAGATAATAACGAATAACTTCGTGTCTCTCAGTTTTTCTTTTTCCGCGGGGGAAGGGATGTTGTGAGCGCACAACGATATAATTGTTAATTATATAACTTATCCGTAATCCGACCCTAGCAACTAAACTCAAGTACGAAATCCGCCGAAAAACCTGACGTTTGCATCGGACGACGATCATCCGATGCAAACCGACACCGGAACCCAGAGCGTTCAACTCCAGGTTGACCGAAAACGCTGATGCGAAGGTCAGCGCAGAGCGCTGACGACAACGCTAACTCGGGAGCCCCCGAGTTAGCAACAGAACATCGACCCGATAATATAAATACCGCCGATTCGGAAGATCGCGCGGGCAGTCCTAAACCGAAACGCGTACCGACTAACGTCTAGTTTAAACATTGTAACACCCGCAAGTCAGGGTAGTGAATTAAGTAAAATTCTGTAAATCAAAGTCGGTTTATTAAACGCCAAGTAAAACAAGGGCATTAGTGAGTGTTATTCTGCATCCTGCGACGGATCCCGAACCCAGTGCCGGCTCCAACCCCGTACCGGCACAACAAAACCAAGACGTATGGGGCGAGGTCTGGCCCCAGAACCTCGTCGAGCAGCCTCTGGAACGTAGCGGGCGCGGAATGGAGGCCGAACGGCATCACCCGGAACTGCATCAGGCCTTTCCCTGGCACGGTGAAAGCGGTGACGGGCCGACTATCTGGCGTTAGTGGCACCTGCCAATACCCGTTCTTCAAGTCCAGCGTAGACAGGTAGCGGGCCCCCCGGAGCTTGTCCAAGGTAGCCTGGACTTGGGGCAGAGGGTAGGCGTCCTTCTCGGTGACTTTATTCACCTGTCGAAAGTCGATACAGAACCGGTATGTTCCGTCCTTCTTCCGGACTAGTACGATTGGCGAACTCCAGGCTCCGTGGGACGGCTCGATTACTCCCTTTCGTTCCATTTTTTCCACCTCTTGGTTAATAATTGCCTGCATAGCCGGATTCCTGGGTCGGTATCGTTGCTTGATAGGCTGGTCGGTCTTAACCCGAATACGGTGCGATATTCGGTCGGTCGGGCCGTGGATGCCCTCAAATAGGGCGAGTTCCCTGACTAAGAACTCCTGGAGCCGGCGTTTCTCGTCGGCGGTGCGGGTGGCCAGTCCCTGGGCCACGGCTCCACATTCGGCGGCGGGCGTGGTCTGGCGCGGGGCGGTGGCCCGTAGGACGATTCCTGTCCGGGCCCATAGATCAACGCCGATAAGTACGGCGCCTTGTAGCGACGGCATAATTAGGAAGTCGTGCCTGAGCACCTTCCGGCCGATCTTTACTGGTAGTGTCATGGTCCCGGGTATCGTGGTCGAGCCCCCGTCCGCCAAGTGAACGGAGCTTGTCCCCTGTTTAATCGGGAATCCAAGACCTTCTGCGTAGCGGGCGGTATCTGTATTGATAAAAGATACCTCGGACCCGGTGTCGATCAACGCCCGCATAGCGCGGTGTCGTATGCGGACGGAGATGTGTGGCCGCGGCTGGTAAGTCACTCTGACGGAGACGGGATCCGGGTGGCGGCGGCTTCGCCCCCGGCCCGTGCGGAGTTTCCCGGCGTGGGGTGACAATCGCGGGTGAGCACGCCGTCCTTGCCACATTGGGAGCAGAATTTTTTAGCCGGTCGTTTGCACTCTACCCGAGTGTGTCCGCGCTGTTTACAGCGCCAGCAGCACTCTTCTCGGCTGTACGTAGTACTGGCGACGGATGGAGTCGCGGCCGGGGCCTTTCGCTCTGCCTTCCGCTCGCGGTTTTGCTTCTCGATAGCTTCATATTCCGCGGCGCGTGCGTGCAGGTCTCCCAGACTGGTGACGTCCTCCAGTCGGATGTAGTATTTATATTCGGGACTCATGTTGTCGTAGAGCCGCTCGAGTTGGTCATCCGTCGAGAATCCTCCGGCTCGTCGCATGCTCGTAAGGAGCGCCGTTGCGAATTTATGGAAGGGCTCGTCCGGTTTTTGAAACCGGCCCTGGATTTCTCGTGACAGTTGTGCACGGTATCGCCGGGGTAAGAACTGGGCGCGGAAATCTCCTAAGAAATCCTCCCAGTGGTCCCAGGCCGTGTGGTTATTCCGGTACCAGAGGAGGGTATCCCCTCGTAGTAGCTCTGGCAGTCCCAACAAAAGCTGGCCTCCCGTGTATCCATATCCCTGTCGTAATTCTTCCACTCGCTCTAAAAAGGCGAGTGGGTCCTTTCCGTCGAAGTAGCATCCCCACTTCCGGATCTGGTTCATAACCTCGGCCGGGTTAGGCGTAACGGTTCCGGCGGTCCTCGTCGTTTCCTCGGTCATCACGTCCTCGGGTTCGTTCTTTTCCATGGAGTACTTGTACTCTGGGTTAGCGTCCACAAAGTCTCGGAGGCGGCGTCGGACGGTGTCTATCGGGCCGTTCGGGTCGATCCCGAGTTTTTCTAACTCGGCCGCCAACTCGGCTTTCGTTAATCGATAGATCCAGCTCTTCATGAGCTAGTTCGGAAAACCAGTGCCTCACGGATCCGGTCCCTGTTCGGGCGCCATGTAACGGTTCGCGTTTTCTCGCTCGGAATTAGCTCGTCGTGCCAGGGTGAGAAAACGTGGAGACACTGGTTGGTTTCAAAATAAATAGTTTATTCCTTTCTTCTTACACCAAGATGAATGTGTGTGTATGTGTGGCGTGTATGCTCCGCCGAGCCGCTGTATGACTGTACGATGCGGTCGGGCCGCTGTGTTGGTCGAGTAAACGCGGAGGCACGCTTGCCTTACGGATCGCGAGTAAACGCGGAGGCACACTTGCCTTCGGATCGCGAGTAAACGCGGAGGCACACTTGCCTTACGGGTCGCGAGTAGACGCGGAGGCACGCTTGCCTTACGGATCGCGGACAGGTGGTCTGGTCAGGAGCTTAGTCGGGAGCACCCGACTAAGCGGCCCGTACACCGGGAGCGCCCGGCTTGACAACGGGAGCACCCGTTGCCTGTACGGTGGAAAGGGTCGGGAGCGCCCGACCCCGAAGCAGGAGATGACAGGTAGTGCCAACCGGGAGCGCCCGGCTGGTAGGCCCGTACCCTGGGAGCGCCCAGGTGAGAACGGGAGCACCCGTTCTCTGTACGGAGAAAGAAACGTTGGGAGCGCCCAACGTGGTCAGGAGAGCGGTCGTGTCGGGACCAGGATCAGGACAGGACTGGTGCCTGGTGTCGGCTCGAGTCCCCTATTTATACCCCGAGCGCGGATGGTGGGGGCCGCCCCACCGCTCGGGTTGCCCCACCGCTCGGGCACTGGAGTGCACGCTGATCAGGCGTGCACGCTGAACAAGCGCGCGGTGGCCGCCAGGGCCGTAGCGCGAGTGACGAGTACGCGTATCGTCACAACGATATTTAGAATTTGTCCAAATTTCTGTCGCGTCACCCTCATGCAGGACTTGAATCTATTATCATCATATGAGGGTAGGATATTGACATACCAGTCATTACTCTTAGGAACTCTGACGTTCCTAAGTTTACTGTAGCGATATTTTAGTGCAATTAAAAATATCTCCGTGCACTGAATAGCTTCATCAAAATCTTTATTTGAATTTCCACTCACAAGTTCGAAACATCCTTTTAATAGGATAATTTCGAACAATTTCTTTCTTTTACTTATTTTCGGCATTGTACAAACTTATTTTTATAGATTGGTAATTATTTGGTAGAGTTGAACATGTAAACATTGAACTTTCTTTTCACACTTTTACACAATCCTGCAATGAGAGCGCAACTCTTTGAAGTTATGCAAAATACATAAGTGACTTATTAACCTATCACATTAATCTTTGGGTTAAAAGTTTAAAAATTAACTTTTTAACCCGACATAACCTGTCAAACCGTTAAACTCTAACTTATTTGAATACCCCTATTGTATTATCTGGTCCGATACAATCCTTTCAAGAGCCTTTGAAATTGTTGGCAGGATAGATATAGACCTATAGTGCTGTGCCAACGTCGGATGCCTTACCTTAGGTATCGGAGTTATTAGTGCGGTCTTCCAAATCTTCGGTACAACTCCATGCATAAGAGAGAAGTTGAAAATATGCTCAACTACAGGCATCAAGCTAGGTAAAACCATTTTTATTAATTTCAATGATATTCCATTAGAACCGACTGCATTTGACTTAATCCTAGCCAAAGTTTTAGCTATAATTCTTGGCGTTGCATATGTAAAATATAGTTTACTATCATCAAAGATCCTTTCCGGTTGACTGGTCTCGCTGTCCTCATCCTGTGCCACCTGAACCGCATCATTCACAAACCATTTATTTAGCTCATTTACAGAACAAGCAAGACATCTATCGGCCTCCCTTGCCTGAATCAAACCAAGATGTCTTAATCTGCCCCATATGACAGCTGCATTAGCCTCTTGACTAAAAATGGACATATAATAAGTCTCCTTTGCCTACCAAACTCTGCACATGGTTTCTCATTGCCTTGAAAATTTCATAACTTGCACCATTCCTATTTTTACGCCATACTCTTCTAAGTCTGTCTCTCTCACGCATATAGTTTTTTATTTCATTAGTCAGCCAAGGTGCTGGCAGATTCCTAAAGAGTATCCTCTGTAAAGGAGCATGCTTGTAATAGTGGTCTAAAATTTTATTATTGAAAATATCGACCTTCTCTTCAAAACAGTTAAAATATATGAGATCTTGCCAGTTACATTCACTTATTTCTGTTAGAAAGCTATGCTCATCAAAGTTTTTAAAATTCCTACACAATACTAATCTAGGTGGGCGACGTTTGATGTTAATTCGGTACATGATATATATCAGATCAGAGAGAGAGAGAGAGAGAGAGAGAGAGAGAGAGAGAGAGAGAGAGAGAGAAAGAGAGAGAGAGAGAGAATTATATCTATATTTAATTAACTATATGTTCATTATATTTCTATAGTAAAGTTAGAAAAGTTAAGTAAATGTTTATTTTGACCAAAGACTGATAAAAAGATTGCTTGTAATTGTAAAGAATAACACTGAAGGTAGCAATAAATATACTTTTAATTAATTTCTATTTCAGTTTACTGCTTGTCCTTTTGAATATTACATATACATATATCCATACTTATATAAAACATTATTTATACATATAATATACATTTATATTGACTGAATATATCATAGTTACTGTGGCAACCTCCGTCAGCCACCAGCCTCCAGGGTAACCTCCGAATCTCCGCTCCGACGACACGTGGTTTCCGCGACAGCAAGCAGGTTATTATTTACGATGCGCGCGGGGCAAATTTAAGTCGTTAAACGCGGAGAGATTCAAGTCATCGGAAAGCGAGAATTTCAAGTCGCTTCCAAGATGCCAGATTGCAAGATTCACGGGGCGCAAGTTTCATAGCAACCCCGTTGTTGAAGCCAGCCTCACCACGCCACTCTTGAGCAACACCCAGCACCCTTCCCGGCTCGCCGGAGAAGAGGTAGTAGCGCGCTCCTCGGTTCGCCGGAGGACACAGCCGCTTCCGCTCAAGTCCTACGCTTCGAAACGTAAAGTCGTTTTGAGCCATAGCCTTGCCAACGGCGCTCGGTTGCCACCCAGCGCCAGTCGCTCGGTTCCGGATCTCTTCCCAAATCCCCCGAGGAAGGTGATTGTGACGGGAAGTTCACAGGCGTCTCCAGGCGCTAGGCGCACTGATTCCGAACCGCCGGGGAAGGTAAAAATTGTGGATCCGCCTGCCGGTGCTAGCCACCAGGAAACTGTCGTTCATCGCTCGACGGCGGGATCTTTGCCAATTCTCGAGAGTCCTCCCGCATCTGACGCTCAGACGCTACCGAGAGGTAATCTATCCACCAGCGCAAAGTCGCTGACAGGCGCTAGTCGCCAAGGCGCCATTCCCCAGGCGCGTTTCCCCATAAAAATAGGAAAAGCGTCGTAGTTAATTAGCAAGCGTAGATAGCGAGCGACGTAGATAAATTTCCTAAAGTTACATTAAAAAATTATTGTAATATCACTGAGAATGGGCAATAGCCGCTCCCCTGAATGCGTATTCGTACTGCCATGGAGCCTGATTTTCACCAGTTGGAGAGACAAAATACTCTTTAAGATAGTTCCTCATGGCCTTGGGTATAGAACTTGCACGGTTAGCACCCATTCGACCAATTTCAGCAAAATGTGGGTAAAAATGTTGCCTCCAATACCCTTCTCTAATATTACCATCGTTGTCCTCAGTATCAATGAGATCTGTTGTACAATACTGACGATTGTTCATAGTTTTATGTTCTTCTACAATCATAATAAAATTATGTAGGCAGACAAGGGCCTTGAACACATATTCACAGTTTGTTATTGACATGCACAAAGGTTTTTGTAAGATACGCCATCGCGCAGTCAGAATACCGAAAGTATTCTCTATCGTGCGCCGTGCACGTGACAAGCGATAATTAAAAATTCTCATGTCATCAGTCAGCTCTTTGCGAGGATAGGGCCGCATCATATATGTTGATAGTGGGAAAGCCTCATCGCCAATGAAAAAAAACGGGAAAGGAATATTTGTCCCTGGAAGTGGTTCAGGATCTGGCAAGGGTACATTGCCTGTTGAAATATTGAGGTTATCTGATCTGGGGGGGGAGGTCCTCTATCGAAGCCCTACCAGTGCGGCACGCAGACAGGGTCCATTGTGCCTCACATCATAATCACCTCTACTCTCCTCCGAGCTCAGTTTTCCCCGTTGGGAGACTGTCCCCCCCGCGGGGGGGTTTCCCGAACAGGTCCTCTACCGAAGCCCTACCACGGAGCCCTTCCCCCGTTGAGAGATCGTCCTCCCGCGGGGGGGTTTCCCGAAAAGGTCCTCTATCGAAGCCCTACCACGGAGCCCTTCCCCCGCTGAGAGTCCGTTTCTCCCGTGTGGGTGGGGGGGGGGGGGCACCCAAAAGGTCCTCTATCGAAGCCCCACGGAGCCCTTCCCCCGCTGAGAGTCCACTTCTCCCGCATGGGGGGGGGGGCGCAGCTTCGGAATATACCATTACGGAAAAATTCCATGTTTACATGATCAAGTGGACTCGAACCCGGTTCCTCAGATTACGAGTCTGGCGCTCTACCACTAGACCACACTGCCGCCCTAGAGGGGCAGCAGCGAGGACGACATCGAGGTAGACGACGCGATACGTTACGTAAGCGTTATCTATACCGAAACGAACGAGATGACCGAAGAGGAGAAGGCCGTGTCACCGATATCCCACGAAGACCTGAAAAAGAAAGAAAAAACAGAATTAAGAACGGAGATAATAAAGACAGAAATGCTTACCGATGGTGAAGAAGACGACGGAGCGAGATCAGATCCATCCTCACGAGCAGCGGATATTCCTACGATGACGGGGAGTGACGCATGGCAACGACATGCGGCTAAAATAGACAAACAGACGTTCGATGTAGACGGAGGCAAAAACAATGACGACAACAACCCGACGACTTACGATATCACGTCAGCGTTAAAATTACACGGGGCGAAAGGTCGATCAGCGGAAACGTGCGTTAAAACGTCAAGCGAGTCAAAGAACGCCGACGAGCCAACTACATTATATAAGATGAGCGATAACGATGAAAATCGCCGAATCACATCTTGGTTGTGTAAAATTATACGTATCTACGACGATGAGAGACAAGGAGACGTCGACAACGATTATGTCGACCGGAGGAGAGACCACCTGGAAAACCATCAATCAGTCAAACGAAGATTAGATTTCGATTTTCGTGACGCGAGCCCAGTGTTACGCGGCGTAAACAAACGAAGAATCGTGACGAAGAGTGGGGAGCGCGCCCGACCGAACGACTTCCCCTACCCAGCGCGAGCCGAACCACGCGACGGCACAGTCGAATCACGACCGTTGCGCGAAGCGCATCGTTACGTATCACGCAGACGAGACGCGAACAGTAAAACGTTCCTTGAGATAATGGAACGACAGCAGCCGAGTGATTTGGAGAGACAGGCAAGATGGAACGCTGCCATACACAAAGTGCAACAACACAGACAATTACAAGCGGCACGAGTGGAAAACTTGCAACACTTGTATGCGTTGGAGGCTTATGCGTCACAATTGCCACCCTTGGACGCATATCAGCAAGCAATTGTGGCAGAGCGCGAACAGAGCCAGCAGGCGCTCAACGAAATTATGCAGTGCGATGTCGCTTCTGGAAGACAGGTCACGCGGTTGGAATCGTTAAAAGTGCGTGATCCGGCGGGCGTTCGCGACGTGATGGACGTTTCATTGATCGTATCCACCGCGATCATTGACGATCAGTTAGACGTGGCGCGACAACCGTTTCGCGTGATATTGGACTTTTGTGACGGTCAGGTATACGCGAAAATCTCGATGATCATCGACGACCAACTGCAAGCACAACAGCGGGAGAACGTTGAAACGAGCGGATCATCGAGCGAGGACGAGAATGAGGGGATGTCGGACGTGACAGTCGAGACACCGACGGCCGGAACGTCCGAGGCCATCGAGGCCGTGACGGAGAAACGAGTGACCATGGATGCACTCCAAGCACAGCCATCATCACCACCACCACCGCCACCGTCGACATCAGGTAGTTCACAACGAGGCGATACTCTGCCGAATGACGAGGAGGGCGATCCGTCAGCGTCCACGGTGAACGACAATCCACCGACCAACGGACAATCCACGATACATTCCGAGAAGCACGACGACGGAAACAGAGAGATGTCCGCGGTATTACAAGGGATTTGTGACCGCGAGTCATCCGGACCCGACAGCGACGGTGCGTGTTCGCGAAAGGACGTATCTCGAGTACGTTTTCGTAGGGAGGAAAGCGAATGGACCGCGGATGGTACGACGACGGGCAAAAGAAGAGCTGCGAAGGAGGCTAAACTACGAAACAGACATATGTTTCAAGTCGAACACGAGGAGCATGTAGATGCCAGACGCGCGTCTTACAAGTCATCTAGAAAGACCCTATCGACGCCGAAGCCGAGGAGAGAGCCTCTACGGTGAGCGCGCTGTTCGCCATAGAAGCGACGGGGAGTATGCAGCCGACGGGGTCGACTGCATCGGCGTCAACGGGGCCTGCGGAGATGGGCGCGTCGACGACAATGACGGCTCCCAGGATCATCGAGGAGCGCATCTTGGAGGATCCGCGGGTGCGGATCACACAAGTAGACCTGACACCGATATCGGGTGTCGGCACGACTTCGCCGACGGCCGCGGCGGGCGGAAGTCGGCCAGCGGAGACGCGATGTGCGGGCATTCCGGAGAATGTCACGATGAGGGAAGCAACGAGCAACGTGTCACAGACATCCTAATGAGGGACGACCTGGGACCAGGGGAGACCTTCATGGCCCTCCCTTTTACCCCCCTTTGCGTTTCTTTCCCATCGGGATCATATCGCGTTGTAAATAAAAGAGAGACTATTAGATATATAAGTCGTTAGAATTTAAGTGCGAAAATAAAGATAGATTTAAAATACACGGATAACACTGCGAAAGCGTACTCTACACACAGACACACTGACACATGCGTATATCCAGATACATATATATATATACGAGTTAGCATCATAGTTTTCACGTAACGAGTGAATTGAAATAAAGGAATAAAAATGTTATTTTGTAATATGTGTCATAAGAATGTCTGACGAAACCTTTCCATCCCATAGACTTCACGTGGCGGTAAAATCGATAAACGTGGGAGTCATAAGTATCGCCGAAAAGAGATGAGGCCATCAGCGCGAGCAGCCGACGTACGGGCATGCGAAAGAGAGAGAGAGAGAGAGAGAGAGAGAGAGAGACGAAGATTTAGAAGACCGTGTTCGCGAGGTTGAGCGTATACAGTTGAGATGCGACTCGCGTGACTTTGGAGAGATGCGTCGGGTGCATTCGAGGTGACCGCGAGGTTGATCGACATCGCGTTTACTAAAAGCGCGATCTAACATCGTCGTTGATATAGATTGATCGAAGTTGCAATCGCGGCTATCCCGAAATTACAATCAAAGGGCCGTTATGCGAGTAGATAACCTCGTTCGCGGGAACGCGAGCGAACAGCGATACTGACCGCTGAACGTTGCATTTACGACCGCGAGCATCCTAGAGTCACGAACATTAAGGCCGTAGCGCGTTGCGCGGCATCGATCGCGGAAACGCGAACGACGGACTCGGCGGGTGTGACGTCATCATTGCCCGAGTCTCGGATACCCATGGGGCATGCCTGTGGGGTCGTGACGCGAGGCATGACCTTCGTTCGCTGGAACGTGAACGACGGGTCAGGCGTATATGACGTCAGCAACGATCGACCTTTGAACGACCCTGCGTCGTATTCGTGTGGGTCACCACTCGAGAAGCATGTCCGTTTGCCGGATCGTAAACGATGGGCAGTACAGGGTCGAAAGGGTTGTCAATGATATAGGATGGCCATCCGTCATCCGGGTAACGCGGTTATCGGATCGGGAGACCACGCGTGACCTTCGTTCGAGATATGGAGAACGTGACGTCATGAGTGAGATTTATCATCGGGTACGTATTAGAGGTATTCCCCCCCGAACACCTATGCGAGGCCGCATATGCGTATGTGACATCGGACGCGAATTCGCGAACGAAGCGACCAGGGGTCGCCGGCGGCATATCGGCACGCGTGCGAACCGCCCGGCGTGCGTATGTGCAACGCCGTGTTGCAGGGGCATTAGGCGCATAAGGATTAGCCGACCAACTCAGCGGTTGGTCGAAATGAGTTGCGTAGCGTCGACACGCATGAGCGGAGGTGCTGTAACATAAAGGCATATAGAGTTCGCCATCATTGTGAACGTCCAGGCGAAAACAAGTCCCAAAATTAATGTAATATTATTCGCATTTTATGGAGACTTCGAGAAATCTCCGAGATCCTTGTCGAAGGAATGTTGTTGACGTGAAAACGATCACGCTATGTGAAAGTGGTCAGGGGACTTGTTGACGCATGAACGTGACGGTCGAACAAAGGAGCGAGATCGGACTGCGAAACAGAGTGGGGCGATCTCAAGACAAACAATTGACGATCGCAAAGGAGAGTCGAGGTCTTTCGCCGTGAAGAGTCGACGAGTCCGGACGTATCGTACACGACTCTCTGTAAAACCGGCACTGAACTCGCGAGCGGCGCATAATCTTGCTAATTAAAAATTGTTATTCAGTAACGCGAAGTGTATTAATACATTGATCAATGCGAATATGGGCGCAAAGCCGTAATATTACGCGAATAACTTTACGGTAAGAAGAAATCTTCCGTAAGAGATATACGAGTGCGCGCGTAGATAACGCGATTGCTACTCAAGTTGAATAACTGTAACGCGAAGTAACGAGTGATCCGTATAATACGCAATTAATCAAATTAATTACGCGAGATTTGTAACGCGACCGGGAACATTGAATTCCATTTGTACAATTCGATGCTCGTATTGACAACCGGCCCTCATCCGCAAATCGAGTGCGTTAATCGAGATCCAGTGTTCGAACGTGATTACGATTATCAACCCGAATATAATAAATTATATTCCGCGATCCGAGTTCCGTGCAATGAAACATCTCAAGCACCGTAGCCACACATAGGCATTACGCAGCCGATATCGTCTTCTGTAACCACGACGTATCCGTGTGTTTGAATCGATCTGAAATAAAATCAGTGTTAAACAATTAAAAGCAGAGCACAGTGAGGGTTTATTGCGAAAGCTATACTTTTACCCTGAGTGTTATCCTTCCTCGAATTTTAACTCTTGGTTGCGACGGTGATCTTCGTACATCCTGTTCCAACGATGTGACGGCGATCTAGCGGACGGCTGTGACAGAGGCGGCGACGATCCAGTGGGTAGCGAGATCCATCCGGGCATCCAACGGGGAACCTGAAACAGAAAGAAAAGGGGAATTAGCGGGGACCTACAAAAGGTTGGTCACTTACGTTACCTTCTCGGTGGGTTAAGAGGTCAAACCGAGTGGCGACCATATTAATCGATTGTTCTATAATGAGTGAGTCGTGCGTGATATCCATCTTCGACCGGTCAGGGCAGAAAATAATTATTTTCGAATTATTGTGGATTATTGTTCCTATAGGCTGTCCGGTCACAACCTTGAAGCCGACGGCGTCGTCTACATCGGCGTCTCCGGGACCTGTGGAGATTGGGACAACGACAACAGCATCGGTGTCGAGGATCATCGACAACCGAGTTTTGGCGGATCCACGGGTGAGAATCACCCGAGTAGGCCAACATCCGATGCTGCACGGTGGTGCGGTAGCAGCGGTGACGATCGAAGGGCGAGCAGGTGAAACGGAGCGAATCGACGTTCCGGAGAGGGACACAGCCGACGGCGGACCGCGGACACCATGACGGGATGACGCGGAGACCCAAACGAACGCCATTCCTCACCTCTTTGATTTTATTTTATATCGAGAGTTCCCATCCTCTTTCGTTCTGGTGTCATGTGTAAATAAAAAGACTTTAATTAAGAAATATAAGTTGCGTGCGAGAATTAGAAATATAAGTTGCATGCGAGAATTAGAAACATAAGTCGCGTACATACATAGATATACATATAGACACAGTGATGGACGATACAAACACACACTCACACTCACACTCGCGAAGACACAGATTTGCGAGACATAAATATTATATATTCAGATAAGTTGTTTCTAAGCGAAGAGATTTATTTTGAAAGAAGAAATCGCGTGAATAAATGATGCATGAATCATTGTCTTATAAAACTGATGTACTGTGTGAGAGAGATATTTTCCCCCCATAACTTTCTTGCCCTCACACGAAATCCGCGTTGGAGAGAAATAACTAGCATATCGGAAGACTCGATTCTTCCGGTCAATTCAGACAATAATCTATCGATAACGATCAATATTCGCTTAGAGTAACAATAATAAGAACAATAATATTACAGTAGCAACGCGAATACACGGGAGTAAAGTCATTTTCGTCGTACATCGTATGGGAAATCGCGAGCGACAGCTGTTGGTACGATTCATGGTGACGCGTGTGTCACTGGAAACGCGCGAGAAACATAATTTTGTTAACCGTGATATCCGACGGGGCTTCGTTGACGATTGCGCGATCGAACGACACCTCCGACGGTGAATCGTCATTCTCGTGGTCACAGGCATATCGTGTACTCAACTATCAGGGTAATAGCGCGAAACGCATGTTCGTTCGAGAAAGCGCGAACAAAGGTCATTACGGGGATTTTATGGTTCTCAGTACGATCGCGGGCATCGCGGAGGAGCCATCGGCCGGGTCATGGCGCGACACGGTTTCGTTCGCGAAAACGCGAACGACGGACAGGTACGGGCCATCATTGCAATCGGGCGACTATTCGGCGTCCAGTCGACGTAACTACAGCGCGAGGAGGCACGCCCGTGCATTGGATCCCGTTTACGAGAACGAGATATCGTTCGCAGGTGAAATCACCTTAGGTATAATTATGAGTGTCCTTCGTGACACATACAGGGAGTCCCGTGCGCGAGCGTAGCGTCAGAGGCGAAATCGCGACCCAAGCGACCGGAACGGCCGAGACCCGTACGGGTGAGCGTTGCGGCGACTCGGCATGCATGTAGGCATGTCCGCGTTGCAATAGCGGCAGGCGCGCGCGACATAATTTAAATTGAGTTTAAGTACAAATGTTTTTTGGAATTGTAATTAAAGTCGTTCAATTACAAATAGGTACATTTTGAAATTGTAATTAAACTCGAATTTTATTACAATTAAAAAAGTAAAAAATGAGCAAGTAGAAACTTGCACATTGCTTTCTCATAGTTTTTAAGTGAGCAAGTAGAAACTTGCACATTGCTTTCTCATAGTTTGTAAGTGAGCAAGTAGAAACTTGCACATTGCTTTCTCATAGTTTGTAAATAAGCAAGTAGAAACTTGTACATTGCTTTCTCATAGTTTGTAAGTGAGCAAGTAGAAACTTGCACATTGCTTTCTCATAGTTTTTAAGTGAGCAAGTAGAAACTTGCACATTGCTTTCTCATAGATTTTAAGTATACAAATTAGAAACTTACACATTACTTAATCAACATTTTATTTCGCTTATAAACCTTCCTCTATGAGGAAGTTTATTTTTTCTTTGATATATAATTATTAATAAATATTTTTTAATTTGGCTTCCTCATAGAGGAAGCTTTATAAGCGAAATAAAATGTTGATTAAGTAATGTGTAAGTTTCTAATTTGTATACTTAAAATCTATGAGAAAGCAATGTGCAAGTTTCTACTTGCTCACTTAAGAACTATGAGAAAGCAATGTGCAAGTTTCTACTTGCTCACTTACAAACTATGAGAAAGCAATGTACAAGTTTCTACTTGCTTATTTACAAACTATGAGAAAGCAATGTTCAAGTTTCTACTTGCTCACTTACAAACTATGAGAAAGCAATGTGCAAGTTTCTACTTGCTCACTTAAAAACTATGAGAAAGCAATGTGCAAGTTTCTACTTGCTCATTTACAAACTATGAGAAAGCAATGTACAAGTTTCTACTTGCTCACTTACAAACTATGAGAAAGCAATGTGCAAGGTTCTACTTGCTCACTTACAAACTATGAGAAAGCAATGTGCAAGTTTTTACTTGCTCACTTACAAACTATGAGGAAGCAATGTGCAAGTTTTTACTTGCACACTTCAAAACTATGAGGAAGCAATGTGCAAGTTTCTACTTGCACACTTAAAAACTATGAGGAAGCAATGTGCAAGTTTTTACTTGCACACTTCAAAACTATGAGGAAGCAATGTGCAAGTTTCTACTTGCACACTTTAAAGCTATGAGGAAACAATGTGCAAGTTTCTACTTGCACACTTAAAAGCTATGAGGAAACAATGTGCAAGTTTCTACTTGCACACTTAAAAGCTATGAGGAAGCAATGTGCAAGTTTCTACTTGCACACTTAAAAGCTATGAGGAAGCAATGTGCAAGTTTTTACTTGCACACTTAAAAGCTATGAGGAAACAATGTGCAAGTTTCTACTTGCATATTTTTATTATCCTAAGACATCATTTTTTGAAGTCTCAATTATTGTGACTTGACATGTTCTAATTGAAGTCTCAATTATTGTGACTTGAGATGTTCTAATTTCATTCGTTCAACTTTTTTTCTTTTCTCTCTTTCTCGATTGTATCTCTTGTTTCTTTCATTTGCAATCTTATTTGCAAATTCATTTTTTTATATCTCTTGCCAGTTTGTAATTCTCGTATAAAATTTCTGTTTTATAATAATTTTTCGGGATTTTAATTTATTTCTTTAAATGTTAAGCAAATTATTGAGACTTGAGATGTTCTAACTGTCCCCCTTAGAAATAGATGAATAGTGAGTAAATTAAGGTTTAAATTTAACCGACGTTTGTAAAATTACGACAATAGATTTCCTCGTCACCCATGAGGTACTATTGTTGACGCGTTTTTTTTTTAAGTGGTTTCCCCTGTAGGCCTAGTCCACTAAAAAATAATATGATGTTATCGAATTTTTATAATTATAACTATAGTATCGAATTTATTTGTCAGAGAACAAATTAAAACTATATATATTATTATACATATACTTTTAGAGACAGAGTAAAAAATATTGAATATTTTTTCCATACTTTCATTATATTTTTTACTGTATATATGTATATATATAAAAATTCGATCATTTTCTAATATTTTTTTTACACAGTCGTCTTTGTGACAAATATGATGCCTTGTTCAGACATGATGTCTTTTTCAGACACGATGTCTTTTTTAAATACGATGTTTTGTGCAGACATTATATTGTTTACACACTCATCTTTGTGACAAATATGATGCCTTGTTCAGACACGATGCCTTATTAAGACACGAAGCCTTGTTCAAACACGATGCCTTGTTCAGACACGATGTCTTGTTCAGACACGATGTCTTGTTCAGACACGATGTCTTGTTCAGACACGATGTCTTGTTCAGACACGAAGCCTTGTTCAGACACGATGCCTTGTTCAGACACGATGTCTTGTTCAGACAGGATATCTTGTTCAGACACGATGTCTTCTTCAGACACGATGCCTGGTTCCAACACGATGTTGCAAACATAATTTTTTTACAAATTGATATAAAAAAAGATATGAAAATACAATGAGTGTGTGTCATTCTGTATGTATTATATTTTTTAAATTTAAGTTTTTATTCTTCCGGAAAAGGCAGTAATTTTTTTTCTTTAATAATCTTTAGACAATGCCTACGCATCCTTAGCATATCTGTTGAATATTTTTTAATAGATGGATTTTCTCCCCTTGCTATTGATATAGCAAATGCTGCTGCAAATATACCACACGATGCTAGATCCGGCTGCTTTGTGACTTTTTCAAATATTACATTATTTTCGGTTAAATTAGGATATCGCTTTTTAATGTATTTTTGTTCAACTAATGTTAGATTGTCATAAGTGTGCGTCTCAAAATACAAACTGTCATATATATGAAGTTTTACACCGTCATAATAAATACAATGCCAGTGGTTGCCAGCTTGACAACCTCCAACAATCTGAACATCAGGTGTAAAGATTGGATTAACCCAATGTAAACCAGTAATAAATAATACATCAACACGTTTAAATTGAGTGTTATTTTCTATTATTTTCATAATTTCATTTAAAGGTCTATCATCTAGCCATGAATTTTTTTCTAGTACGTTTTCTTCTAGAATTTGTGGGGATGGATTAATCTCTACTGTATCTGCTATTTTTACACTTTCTTTCTTATCTTTCCTAAATGCCTCATTAGTTTGTTTAGACATTACGTTGAATAAATGTTCTTCTGAATTTTTGTTCTTATTCGAAGAATTTTCTTTTAATTTTTCCAACATCTTTACACTTAATATTAGTCTCTTGTTCTCCTCGTTTACTCCGATAAAAATAGGTTTATGATCTGAGAAATAAGTTTCGTATACTCCAGCACTGTAATTTAATATTTCCTCCGATATAAATATTACATCTATCTGCGTATTAAAGTTTGTAGTTGATACTTGGGTACTAATTGCACGTTTAAATTGTAATTCATTTAAATGTTTTTCTAAAAATTCTCCTTTATTATACGAGTCGTAATTAAAGTCACCTATTATAATTTTTTTTTACTAACAGATTTTCTTAAAATATTACTCAGTTTGTGCGTAAACATAGTTCTAGGTACTGAGGGAGATTTATAACCGGTAATGATCTGCACCTCATTTATCTTTATGCGTATCAAGTCAATGTGACGCTGTTGTCCATTTATAGTTTCATCTTTTTGTATATGGTCATCAATAAATGCGTTAAGTTCCTTCTTAATAAAACATATTATTCCTTTTGGTAAACGTTTATCATAATTATCTGTTCGGAAAATAATATTAAATCCTTCAAATGTCAAATTGTCTGTTGTAATTGTTTGTGTTTCTGCAAAAATTAATAAATCCGCTTGTTTATACCATTTATCATGTAACGGTACGCGTTTTCTCGCTCGGAATTAGCTCGTCGTGCCAGGGTGAGAAAACGTGGAGACACTGGTTGGTTTCAAAATAGATAATTTATTCCTTTCTTTATATACACCAAGTTGACTGTGTATGTGTGTGTGTGTGGCGTGTATGCTCCGCCGAGCCGCTGTATGAATGTATTATGCGGTCGGGCCGCTGTGTCGGTCGAGTAGACGCGGAGGCACCGTTGCCTTACGGATCGCGAGTAAACGCGGAGGCACGCTTGCCTTACGGATCGCGAGTAAACGCGGACAGGTGGTCTGGGTAGGAGCTCAGTCGGGAGCACCCGACTGAGCGGCCCGTACACCGGGAGCGCCCGGCTTGACAACGGGAGCACCCGTTGCCTGTACGGCGGAAAGGGTCGGGAGCGCCCGACCCCAAGCAGGAACAGACAGGTAGAGCCAACCGGGAGCGCCCGGCTGGTAGGCCCGTACCCTGGGAGCACCCAGGTGAGAACGGGAGCGCCCGTTCTCTGTACGGAGGAAGAAACGTTGGGAGCGCCCAACGTGGTCAGGAGAGCGGTCGTGTCGAGACCAGGATCAGGACAGGACTGGTGTCTGGTGTCGGCTCGAGCCCCCTATTTATACCCCGAGCGCGGATGGTGGGGGCCGCCCCACCGCTCGGGTTGCCCCACCGCTCGGGCACTGGAGTGCACGCTGATCAGGCGTGCACGCTGAACGGGCGCTAGGCCGCCGTCAGGGCCGTAGCGCGAGTGACGAGTACGCGTATCGTCACATCACCCCCCCCTTTTCGGAGAGGAACTATCTACAGATATACCTAGATACATAGGTATCGGTTTAAGCGTTTTTATTATGTCTTACATAGTACCTTAATACTAGTTATCCTATCGGCGCTGGCAAGATTTCAGATTTCCCGATGGGTCGAACCGCAGGACCCATCGGGAGCCGCCAACACGGGCGCGGTATTTGCGGTTACGCACCATCGCTGAACGGGGAATCGCTATCCTTTCGCCGGTAGGCAGCGGGACCCAGATCTGGTTTTGTAGGAGGGAGGTCCCGGAAATGTGGGCTATTTCTAGGGTCGGGGGCGGGCAGGGGCCTGATGTACCGGGCGGCTGGGCCGGGGTCAGGGAGGGGCGACCCGGCGTGGCTGCGGCGCAGGCTGGCGTCTCGGTCAACCCCTTGGCGCTGGTCGTTTGCCTCCTGACGATGGTTTGTTCCCTCACGCAATCGGCGTCCTTGGTCGTCAGGGTCGCGGTTGGCGCGGCCCTGTGACGGGGCGTGTCCGGTGGTGGCCTTGTTGGGGGCCGGTCAGGGCGCTGCTCGTGCTCGGAGGCCGCTGCTACGGAAGTAGTGGTTGCCCGGGCGACCCGGTGGCCGGGCGGTCGTGAGGACGGCTGCGTCAGTCGAGCGGCCCGGTGGTCGGCCGGGAGCGGAGATAGTTGTCCGGCGGGTGGCCGGGCTGGTGGTCGGCCGGTGTTCGGTGGCCGTTCCGCGGGCCGCAGGTTCGCCCGTACACGGGCGGCTGGTGTGCGCCTGGTTGGGCGGGCCGGTACCGTCTCCAGGAAGATGGCGGCGCGGCGACGAGTCTCGGCGTCACCCCGCTGGATTCGGGTCCCCACACTGGGGGCCTGGCGGCGGGGAACGCTCCCTGGGCTGGTGGTCGGCCCCGGGTTGACTGGTATCTCCCACAGCTCGTCGTCGATATCGTCGATGTCGCCGAAGAGATCTGATAGCTTCTTTCGCACGTGTGGTTCCATGTTCACGGGCTGGCGGATCTAGAACAACTAAAAATTTTCTCGCGCCGCGAGCTTTTATACCGGTCGCGAACGCGTTTTTTTTGTTGTTTTCGTGCTTTTCCGCGCTCAGGAATGTGAGGCCGATGCCCCGAACGGTGTTTACCCGTGGGTTCCCCGAAGGGCCGACACGTGAGGCTCCGGTGCGTTCTTCAGGTCCTGCACGTGCACGTGTCAGTGCCAACGCCCACGGGTGTCGCGTAAGTCGACTATGACGGGGGAGATAATCTTTCTTACCTCCAGAGGGCCGGTATAGCGGGGGGCTAGTTTGGCGTTAAAGCCGGTAGCCTTTTTTGATAGCGGATACTCCTTCTTCCAGACCAGGTCCCCAACACGGGGTCTCCAATCCCGTCGCCTCAGGTTGTAGTGCGCCTCCTGTCTTTGGAACGCCCGGGCCAAGTTGACCCGTACCACCGCATAGGCGTCTTCCATCCGGCGTCGGGTCTGGTGGGGGGTCGCATTTGCGGCGTGGCGTCGGTCCTCCGGGTGTGGGAGGGCGAGTTCCCGGCCGTGATTGAGATACGCCGGGGTATACCCGGTAGCCTCATGTCGGGCGGTGTTGTAGGCGAACTGCAACGGTGCCAGGTGCTCGTCCCAGTGTCGGTGGTTCCTCCCGACGTACTGGGCGACCATGGTCTTGAGCGTTCGGTTCGTGCGCTCGACCGGGTTGCAATGCGGTGCTCTCACGGGGGTAGTCCGGTGCTCGATGCGGAAGGCCCGTAGGGTTCCCTCGAGCTGGTCCGACCTTAGTTGCGTCCCGTTGTCTGAAATGATCTGGTCGGGGCATCCGTGTTGGTAGATGACCCGATCGAGGATGGCCTTGGTGACGGCGGGAGCGGTAGCCCGGCGTAGGGGCTTAAGCTCGACCCACTTTGAAAACCGGTCCTGCATAACTAGCAGCCAGGCGTGGCCCTGGGTGGATCGTGGCAACGGGCCGACGAGATCTAGAGTTACCTGCTGCCAGGGCTTGGTGACAGGTGCCGTATGGAGGTTCCCGGCCGGCTTGGTCGTAGGCGCCTTGTGCGCTAGGCAAGTCGGGCACTGGCGGACATACCGGGTGATGTCTTGAAACATCCCGGGCCAGTAGACTAGTCTGGCCATGCGGGCGATGGTCTTAGCGACCCCGAAGTGGCCCGCCGTGGGGTCCTCGTGGTGCCTCTGCATGACCTGGGCCCGTTCCTCCTTCGGGACGCATCGTTTCCACTGTTCTGACGGGTCGACCTCCCGAAAGTCCACGTCGTGCAGTAGGTGGCGGTACAGCCGGCCGTCCCGGATGCGATAGTCGGGGAACTCGGCGGGTCGCTGTCGTACGCCGCTCAGGATCCGTCGGTACCATTGGCACCGCGGGGCGGTCTGCGCCCCGCATACCTCTGGCTGGCGTGAGAGCGCATCGGCAACCTTGTTGAAGCAGCCCTTTCGGTATCGTACGTCGAAATCGTACTGCTGCAGTTCGAACAGCCACCGTCCCAGCCGGCCGGTGGGTTCCTCCAGGTGCTGCAGCCATCGGAGGGACTGGTGATCGGTCACTACGGTAAACGCGTATCCCTCCAGGTATCCCCGCATCTTCCGTATGCCCCACACTATCGCCAGGCACTCCAACTCCGTGGCGCTATAATTCTTCTCCGCGCCGTTTAGCGTCCGGCTGGCATAGGCCACCACCCGCTCCCCGTCGTCCTGGTGTTGTGTCAAGACTGCGCCAAGCCCGTAAGAGCTTGCATCGGTCTGTAGTATGAACCGGCGGTCGAAATCCGGGCAGGCCAGCACGGGGGCGGAAGTCAGCGCCTCTTTCAGGCGTTCGAAAGCGGTCTCCTCGTCTGGTCCCCAGGTCCACTTTATCCCCTTCCTGGTCAGGCGGGTAAGCGGGGCGGCTACCGTTGCAAAATCCGGTACAAACCGTCGGTACCAGGAGGCCATGCCCAGGAATTGTCGTACCTTGCGTACGGTCGTCGGCGCGTGCCATCGTGCCACGGCGCTTACCTTATCCGGGTCGGTCCGGAGGCCGCAATGGTCCACGATGTGGCCCAAGTATCGGAGCTGGTCTCGGCAGAAGTGACACTTCTCCGGATTTAGGCGGAGCTTGGCCTTAGACGACGGAACACCTCGGCCAGTAACCGCAGGTGTTCCTCGAAGGTGCGGCTGACCACGATGATGTCGTCCAGATAAACCAAAACATGCGGGGCGAGGTCCGGCCCTAGGACCTCGTCGAGCAGCCTCTGGAAAGTAGCGGGCGCGGAATGGAGGCCGAACGTCATCACCCGGAACTGCATCAGGCCCTTCCCTGGCACGGTGAAGGCGGCGACGGGCCGACTATCGGGCGTTAGTGGCACCTGCCAATACCCGTTCTTCAAGTCCAGCGTAGATAGGTAACGGGCCCCCCGGAGCTTGTCTAAGGTAGCCTGGACCTGGGGCAGAGGGTAGGCGTCCTTCTCGGTGACTTTATTCACCTGTCGAAAGTCGATACAGAACCGATATGTTCCGTCCTTCTTCCGGACCAGTACGATTGGCGAACTCCAGGCTCCGTGGGACGGCTCGATTACGCCCTCTCGTTCCATTTTTTCCACCTCTTGGTTAATAATTGCCTGCATAGCCGGATTCCTGGGTCGGTATCGTTGCTTGATGGGCTGGTCGGTCTTAACCCGAATACGGTGCGATATTCGGTCGGTCGGGCCGTGGAGGCCCTCGAATAGGGCGAGTTCCTTGATTAGGAACTCCTGGAGCCGGCGTTTCTCGTCGGCGGTGCGGGCGGCCAATCCCTGGGCCACGGCTCCGCATTCGGCGGCGGTCGTGGTCTGGCGCGGGGCGGTGGCCCGTAGGACGATTCCTGTCCGGGCCCATAGGTCAACGCCGATGAGTACGGCGCCCTGTAGTGACGGCATAATCAGGAAGTCGTGCTCGAGCACCTTCCGGCCGATTTTCACTGGTAGCGTCATGGTCCCGGGTATCGTGGTCGAGCCCCCGTCCGCCAAGTGAACGGAGCTTGTCCCTTGCCTAATCGGGAATCCAAGACCTTCTGCGTAGCGGGCGGTATCTGTATTGATAAAAGATACCTCGGACCCGGTGTCGATCAACGCCCGCATAGCGCGGTGTCGTATGCGGACGGAGATGTGTGGCCGCGGCTGGTAAGTCACTCTGACGGAGACGGGATCCGGGTGGCGGCGGCTTCGCCCCCGGCCCGTGCGGAGTTTCCCGGCGTGGGGTGACAATCGCGGGTGAGCACGCCGTCCTTGCCACATTGGGAGCAGAATTTTTTAGCCGGTCGTTTGCACTCTACCCGAGTGTGTCCGCGCTGTTTACAGCGCCAGCAGCACTCTTCTCGGCTGTACGTAGTACTGGCGACGGATGGAGTCGCGGCCGGGGCCTTTCGCTCTGCCTTCCGCTCGCGGTTTTGCTTCTCGAGAGCTTCATATTCCGCGGCGCGTGCGTGCAGGTCTCCCAGACTGGTGACGTCCTCCAGTCGGATGTAGTATTTATATTCGGGACTCATGTTGTCGTAGAGCCGCTCGAGTTGGTCATCCGTCGAGAATCCTCCGGCTCGTCGCATGCTCGTAAGGAGCGCCGTTGCGAATTTATGGAAGGGCTCGTCCGGTTTTTGAAACCGGCCCTGGATTTCTCGTGACAGTTGTGCACGGTATCGCCGGGGTAAGAACTGGGCGCGGAAATCTCCTAAGAAATCCTCCCAGTGGTCCCAGGCCGTGTGGTTATTCCGGTACCAGAGGAGGGTATCCCCTCGTAGCAGCTCTGACAGTCCCAACAAAAGCTGGCCTCCCGTGTATCCATATCCCTGTCGTAATTCTTCCACTCGCTCTAAAAAGGCGAGTGGGTCCTTTCCGTCGAAGTAGCATCCCCACTTCCGGATCTGGTTCATAACCTCGGCCGGGTTAGGCGTAACGGTTCCGGCGGTCCTCGTCGCTTCCTCGATCATCACGTCCTCGGGTTCGTTCTTTTCCATGGAGTACTTGTACTCTGGGTTAGCGTCCACAAAGTCTCGGAGGCGGCGTCGGAGGGTGTCTATCGGGCCGTTCGGGTCGATCCCGAGTTTTTCTAACTCGGCCGCCAACTCGGCTTTCGTTAATCGATAGATCCAGCTCTTCATGAGCTAGTTCGGAAAACCAGTGCCTCACGGATCCGGTCCCTGTTCGGGCGCCATGTAACGGTACGCGTTTTCTCGCTCGGAATTAGCTCGTCGTGCCAGGGTGAGAAAACGTGGAGACACTGGTTGGTTTCAAAATAGATAATTTATTCCTTTCTTCATATACACCAAGTTGACTGTGTATGTGTGTGTGTGTGGCGTGTATGCTCCGCCGAGCCGCTGTATGAATGTATTATGCGGTCGGGCCGCTGTGTCGGTCGAGTAGACGCGGAGGCACCGTTGCCTTACGGATCGCGAGTAAACGCGGAGGCACGCTTGCCTTACGAATCGCGAGTAAACGCGGAGGCACCGTTGCCTTACGGATCGCGAGTAAACGCGGAGGCACGCTTGCCTTACGGATCGCGGGTAAACGCGGAGGCACACTTGCCTTACGGATCGCGAGTAAACGCGGAGGCACGCTTGCCTTACGGATCGCGAGTAAACGCGGAGGCACGCTTGCCTTACGAATCGCGAGTAAACGCGGAGGCACGCTTGCCTTACGAATCGCGAGTAAACGCGGAGGCACGCTTGCCTTACGGATCGCGAGTAAACGCGGAGGCACGCTTGCCTTACGGATCGCGAGTAAACGCGGACAGGTGGTCTGGGTAGGCGCTCAGTCGGGAGCACCCGACTGAGCGGCCCGTACACCGGGAGCGCCCGGCTTGACAACGGGAGCACCCGTTGCCTGTACGGCGGAAAGTGTCGGGAGCGCCCGACCCCAAGCAGGAACAGACAGGTAGAGCCAACCGGGAGCGCCCGGCTGGTAGGCCCGTACCCTGGGAGCACCCAGGTGAGAACGGGAGCGCCCGTTCTCTGTACGGAGGAAGAAACGTTGGGAGCGCCCAACGTGGTCAGGAGAGCGGTCGTGTCGAGACCAGGATCAGGACAGGACTGGTGTCTGGTGTCGGCTCGAGCCCCCTATTTATACCCCGAGCGCGGATGGTGGGGGCCGCCCCACCGCTCGGGTTGCCCCACCGCTCGGGCACTGGAGTGCACGCTGATCAGGCGTGCACGCTGAACGGGCGCTAGGCCGCCGTCAGGGCCGTAGCGCGAGTGACGAGTACGCGTATCGTCACAATCACAACATATATTAATCAAATTTTTATTCAGTGACCGTACATTCTGGTAAATAATTTTTATTTGGTTTCCTTTTATAATTTTAGAATACGACAATTTAAGACATTTCTCTTCTTTTAGACGTTTTATTTCTAATTCCAATAGATTATTTATTGATGGTTTTTTTGGTGATGTAAAACTTCCAAGAATATATAAATCAGATAATTTTGTTACTCTACTCAGCGCTACGTACAACATTGGCTTTGTCATACGGCAATTATTTCTTAAATCAACACATACTTTTTCGTAGGTTTGACCTTGGCTTTTATGGATTGTCATAGCTCAGCAGGTGTTATGGGAAATTGTTCCCTTACGATTTGATATCCCATTCTCTCATTGACGTTCAATATGACAGAGAGCGGTGATAGCGGAACTAAACACATTTCCATACAATTTTCAGTCATATACTCTATATATGGTCTTCGTTGTTCCACCCCAATTTTATTATTATTAAAATCAAGCCAAATTTTAATTGGTTTATCTGTACCTGGTTTAAACGTTATATTTTTCAATATACCACAAGCTCCGTTAACTAGGCCTTCTTCTACATCTATATTAGTAATTATCATGTATTTGATACCTATTTTTAATATAACTTTGAAAGCCAAGCCACCACATTCTGTTCTTTTTCTTTTTTTTAATGACGTTAGTAATTTATTTCTTAATTTACTACTAACTTTTCCTAAAATTGTGTCTTTGGCTATAGATTCATAAGCTATACCATCTTTTAAATCAATTTTTAATTGATTATAACTATCAACTGAGTGATTATCAGCATATAATCTAATTGCATCTTTTGGAACGTATTCTTCTGTCGTTTCTCTTGACTTAATTAGAGCAATATCATTTTCACACATTGTTCCTTTTGCAAGGTTGTTAAGAGCTTCAATAAACGTTTTATCTTCTTTTTGTCTCATTACTTCTGTTAATTGAAATAATTCAAATTCATTCCACAGAACATTTTCTGAAAATACGCTTAACATGCAAGATTTCGGACAAAGATATATTGAAGTATCCATAACCGGTGGTAATTGATAAAGATCACCGACCACCAGGACAGAAACTCCACCAAAGCTTTTATCACGACCCATTATTTGTCTTAATCTTGTATCCACTCGACTGAACATTGTACTACCTACCATAGATATTTCGTCTATAATTAACAATTTTAATTCTATTAAATTCTCTCGAATAGTATTTGCCACATCTGCTGATAATTCTGGCATTTGCCCTCCGTACTGTGTTATCGGTAAAGCAAAAGCAGTGTGTAACGTTACACCACCTATTAAAAATGCTGCTTTTCCTGAGGGAGCACATAATAATATTTTGACTGAATTGTTTTTTTCTCCAGGTGTCTCGTTGAAATAATCCAATAATAACTGATAAATCGCGTTAATGACTGTGCTTTGTCCAACCCCTGCTGATCCGCTGATGTACAGTTTAATTGGTAAATTACCAGTTTTGAAACAATGTAAAACGTGTATTGTGATTTCCCTCTGTTTGTCGTTTAATTTTTGAAGAATTCTCATCATTTCTTCTTTGGTCGATTTAGGTGGACCACTTATTTTTCGTTTAGTGTCCTTTGAACAATCTGCTACACCTGTTTGACCGAATATATCTATCTCTTGCTCTTTCGGAATTTTTGTATTCATGAAAGATTCTACCTCCTCATCTTCTACATCTTGTTGATCTTGCTGTGCGTGAGTCAACGCATTGTCAAGTTCTGCATCACCTATTACTGCAAATTTTTTTCTGTTATTTTCAATTAAATGAATATTTTCTTTATAAAGTGTTTCACAATTTTGTGTCTCCACATCATCTGTTTCGTTTTTCCAAGGTAGGAATAACAAAACCTGTTCTCTGAAATAATTATATCGGTCTTCTTGCAATTTGTAACGACGAAATCTAATAATTTTCTGTTTTTTTCGTTCTCTAATTTCAATGTTTTCATTATATTCATTCTCACTATCACTTTGGTATGTAGTCCTTTTTTCTTCATAGTTTGCTGCAAATTCGGCAAGACAAACATCAGGCAATTTTTGATAATTCCGATTTTCGTATTTATCAATTATATTTTTGTAGTATATATCTGTTGATTCATCACTTATTGTTTTTAAATGTTTGTTATTTTTTAACATACGAACACGTTCTTTTCGCGGTGCAGTGTTAATATAAACAACAGTTCTACTGCACAATGAAAGTGGTAGGCCAAGGACATGGTAAACAGCTTCTTGTGCAGACATAGTATTACCGTTTATGAAAACGTTTGCGATTTTTCTGAACTTCTGTCTAATATTCAAATTACCATTTTCTAGATCTTTTGCTGCTTCTTTTAGTAATCGTGATAGTCCTGCGTCAACTTTTGTGACGTAATTAATCATGTATGAAGCACAACTGTATGGATCTAAAACAAATTGTATATCCATGTTTGATTCCAGAAGAGTCAATATGGTTTTATTGTACGTATTAATTGCAACTTCGTTGCTTTGTCTTTTCAAGAATATCTTAGTTCTTGATAACGTACTTCTAATTGTTTGAATATAATTCTTTTCCGTCATTTCTAATCGTTCCAACATGTCTTCGAAAGATATGAGTATATTTTTTTCGAAAAATAGTTGCATTAAATCTCTTATTTTTTTCTATTGGTTTTATCATTTTTAGTTTTCTCATTTTCTCCTAGTGGTTTGAGAATCATAGTTTCTTTCATTACAAACATTGGAATATTGAATCGGCATGAAAATTTATTTTTTCGACCTTTGTAACATGTTGATTTGTGCCGATGTATTTGCAAACGTATCAATGGATTTTTATCATCGTAAGCACATGTAATGATTTTATCTATCCACTGTATTAACTTTTTATTCGCATCCTCATTTTCTTCGTCGTAAATCGGTGCATTCTTGCAATATAAAAGATTATGTGTATGAACTGTACCTTCTTGCTTGAAATTCTCGCCTTTGAAAATGGTCAACTACATAGTTTTCTCCAAGTGGGCCATATTCATTCTGTAATATAGATCATATTGAATCTTCCTTCTATATATCTGACACACGTCACAGGATCTTCTCTTATCAACTTTGTTTTTTCTGCCATGTCCAAGTGTATTGCCTCATATGTACTGATGTTTTTATTTTCTCGTATTTTGTACAAAATTTTCAATAAATCAGGGTTTTTATGTTCACATGCAGAACCCGTAAAGAACAATGAGGGAATACCACATTGTCTAATCATACTAAGTAAATGTTTTTTCTTGTTTTCCCAATACGAGGGTGACGAACGTACTTGTTTCAAAAATTTGTATCCGTCATTATAACGAATAGAATCATTTAAAAAGTTAGAGTCTTTAATTTCTCTTGCAGTTAAGTTATTGTTTCTCTTTACTCTCCTTAAACAAATATTTATGTTGGACATTACTGACTTTTCTAATTTTTGTTTAGCCATAAATAAAATTCTTGTAGGTTGACATGATCTTCTATCTTTGTGCCTTACCTCAAATTTAATTCGTTGTGAGTACGTCAATTTATTCTTCTTGTCTAGAATTTCTCCTCCAAATATTCTTGGAAAACACAATTCATCAATATTTTCGGTTAAAGTATTGGATATTTGCTTTGTCCCGGAGCTATAATTTGAATATTTGTCGATATTTCTTTGTTTCTGTCGACAATAAGAACTTCATCATTTGGTTCGAAATATTCGGACTCTTCTGAATCCGATTTATTTTCTGGATTTTTTACTTTATGCTTTTTTATATTAGTGCATCTTTCATTTTTATCATCTTTATCGACAATAAATTCCAATTCTGCAGTTAAGTTTCTGTTATATTTTTTGAAAAAATTCTCATCAATGTTTACATTATTTTTTCGATACAAAGGCGTTTGTTGTAAGTATTCCAAAACCTCCCAAATTTTAGCTGGTTTAATAGTTTCGTACATGTAATCAGACTTGTGCTCCAAGTGCCTTTTCAGCTTTATTTGAATAGTTGACATTTCATCAAAAGTTCTAGGTAAAACATTAACCATCTCATTAATTTCAACTGGAACATTAACTATACTTCCCTTTAATGACAATTGAGGGTTAATAGCATATGGTTGTAATGCTTTAATTTGCATGAACGGAATATACGGAGATACCATTCGTTCTTCAAGTGCTGTCAAACTAGTTACAACTTTTGGCACATTTGGAAATTTTAAATCTGTATTTGCTGCTGTTTTTGGAACATCTCCTGATGTAATATATCTTTTACATGTCTTACAAACGTATTCAGATGAGTTATTGACAATTTTGTTGATGAATTCATTAACAGCCATTTTTGTCTCACTTAACTCATTTCGTATTTTATTAATATTAAAACGTTCTACTGATTTTAAGAAAAACAAATTTTCACAACACAAACATACTATATCTGGACCCAATTTTCTGTTTTGCAAAAAGTTCATTATCAATACATTATGATAATATTCATTATCTTTGAGACCAATCTTAATCTTGTTATAATATGGCATGCCGTTTTACTTTTTAATAGCAAAAATTTTTTATGTACAATGAAAACTAATTCTCCGATTTAAAATTAAGAGCAAAATGTTTTGGAAATATTATTATTATGTCAAAACATAAAAATAATTGTTTAAAATTATGTCGCGACAAAAATTTAATTCTAAAAGCATAGGAGAAGATAGGAAAAATATGGCTCGCCGTTTTCCTTTAAATATATAAATAATATTCTACTCGATATAAAAGTTTCAAAAAATAATTGTCTTCAGAAAAATTGCGATTCTTACTAATGAATTAAAATTATGTCAAACATAATAAAAATTGAATGATTTAAAATTATGTCGTGACATAATAAAAATTCAGAGTTATTTTTGTCACAACATAATTTTAATTTCTCGAATTAAAATTATGTCTGGACATATAAATAATTCCGAATAATTTTTATTATGTCCCGACATAATCTTAATTTATACAATTATTATTATGTCGCCACATAATTTTAATTTGATGAATTAAAATTATGTAGCGACATAATAATAATTGGATGAATTAAAATTATGTCGATACATAAAAATAATTCCGAATTTTTATTATGTCACGACATAATAATAATTCCGAATTTTTATTATGTCACAACATAATTTTAATTTATTTAATTTTTATTATGTCGCGATATAATTTTAATTCTGCCGCTAGCGAATTTAAGTTCTTAATACTTGCAACACTAAGATGGCGCCAATAAACAATTTAACGCCAATGAGAAACGCACGAACTACTGTCCACGTATTCCAGGTCGCCGATGACGGGACCCAAGCAATGCGCTCCGTAGTTTCCGGCGTCTAGGTATTCCAATACCTCGAATTCGGTATCTGCGTGCCCTAGGTCGCCGATGACGAGGTCCAGATGTTGCGCTCCGTAGTTTTCGGTGTCTAGGTGTTCCAATTCATCGAATTCGATGACTATGCGTCTCAGGTCGCCGATGACGAGGTCCAGATAGTGCGCTCCGTAGTTTTCGGTGTCTCGGTGTTCCAATTCCTCGAATTCGATGACTATGCGTCCCAGATCACCGATGATAAGGTCCAGATAGTGCGCTCCATAATTTTCGGTGTCTAGATGTACTAATATTTTGAATCGGCGACCTGGGACACGTAGACATCCAATTCGAAGTGTTAATACATCTAATACCAAAAACTACGGAGCGCACTAGCTGGACCTCGTCATCAGCGACCTGGCACACGTAGACACCTAATTCGAGGGATTAAAACACCTAGACACCGAAAACTACATCTAAACACTGAAAACTACGGAGAGCACTATCTGGACCTCGTCATCGGCGACCTGGGGCACGCAGATACCGAATTCGAGGAATTGGAACACCTAGACACCGAAAACTACGGAGCATAACATCTGGACCTCGTCATCGGCGACCTAGGGTACGCAGATACCGAATTCGAGGAATTGGAATACCTAGACACCGGAAACTACGTAGCGCATTGCTTGGGTCCCGTCATCGGCGACCTGGAATACGTGGACAGTAGTTCGTGCGTTTCTCATTGGCGTTAAATTGTTTATTGGCGCCATCTTAGTGTTGCAAGTATTAAAAACTTAAATTCGCTAACGGCAGAATTAAAATTATGTCGCGACATAATAAAAATTGGATGAATTAAAATTATGTTGTGACAATAAAAATTCGGAATTATTTTTATTTATCGACATAATTTTAATTCATCCAATAATTATTATGTCGCTACATAATTTTAATTTATCAAATTAAAATTATGTCGAACAAAATAAAAATTGGATGAATTAAAATTATGTCGGGACACGATAAAAATTATTCGGAATTATTTTTACGTTCAGGCATAATTTTAATTCGTGAAATTAAAATTATGTTGGGACATAAAAATAATTCTGAATTTTTATTATATGCCGACATAATTTTAATTCATTCAATTTTTATTATGTTTGACATAATTGTAATTTATTAGTAAAAATCGCAATTTTTCTGAAGACAATTATTTTTTGAAACTTCTCTATCTAGTAGAATATTATTTATACTATTGAAAAGTAAAACAGCGTGCCGTAGAGAAATGTAGTATTATTCTTATGTAAAGATATAAATATAATGCATTTTTATTATGTCTCAACATAATATATTCTCTCACTTTGCAAAATTTTGAAAAATTGAATGCAATTTCATAGGAACACATTAAAATTGTGCATTATTAAAATGTACAAAATAAATCATATTTTAAAATTTTACAGTTTTCATTCTGTCGCAATTTAAGCGTGTCAATTTTTATTATGACATCAGCTATTTTAATTTAGATGCAATTTATTTTTGTATTGCATTATGAAATAATATTAAGTAAATTACTTTATGAAAATACTCTTAGTAAAAGACAAAATTTATTCACATTATTTTTAGAAAAGACTATTTCCATATTACCCACTTTCTTATTCAAAGCTTGAAAAGGTCTAGATAAATTGTAATTTGTTAAATTATTATTATGTTGAGTCAGTAACTCGATAAATTAAATTTATGTTTTGACATAATAATAATTTACTGAATAAAAATTATGTCTAGATATAAAAATATTTCCGAATTGGTATTATGCATTCTGACATAATTGAACTTGCTGAATTAAAATTATGTTAAAATACAACACACACACATGTATAAAAATAATACCAAATTTCTATTATATCAGGACATAATTTTTATTCCTACAATTATTATTATGTCAGGACATAATTAAAATTCAGAATTAAAATTATGTCCTAACATAATTTTAATTCAACGATTTAAAATTTTATATAAATACATAATTGCTTAGATTTTGAATTTTAATTATACTGACATAATTTTAATTCGAGGAATTATTATGTCGCAACATAAATTAAAGTATTCTGAATTTTAATTATGTCCCGATATAATTTTAATTCGTGGAATTATTATTATGTCACGACATAAAAGTAATTCCGAAATTTTATTATGTCTAGACATAAAAATAATTCCGAATTTTTGTTATGTATTGACATAATTTTAATTCATCGAATTATTATTATGTCGCGACAAAATAGTAACTACCGTATTCTTATTATGTCCTGACATAATAATAATTCAATGAATTAAAATTATGCCCGACATAATAATAATTCCACATTTTTATTATGTCCAGACATAATTTTAATTCAGTCTATTTTTATTATGTCACGACATAATTTTAATTCATCCAATTTTTATTATGTTGCGACAAAATAGTAACTACCGTATTCTTATTATGTCCTGACATAATAATAATTCAATGAATTAAAATTATGCCCGACATAATAATAATTCCACATTTTTATTATGTCCCGACATAATTTTAATTCAGTCTATTTTTATTATGTCACGACATAATTTTAATTCTGCCGCTAGGGAATTAAGTTTTTAATATTGGCAACACTTAGATGGCGCCAATGAGAAACGCGCGAACTATTCTGCTCATCTGCTCTCATGCGGTCGCGCTTCTCTTGTGATGCAGGACTTTAAAATTCATCCTTAACAATATTGACAATCTTTCTGCGCCCCAAACTGTACATATGTCGATGTCGATGGTGCCGACTTCCCGTGTTGAGTCTGTGCGGTGACGTGTTACGTGGTACGAGGCCGAGTGCGGACAAGTTTTTATACTTTACAACAACGCAATAATTTGTTGAACTCGCGCACGTATTACGTGCGTGTTTTTGTTTGCTCGCTAATACTTGTTTCGTGGCCGCATGAGCTGATCAGCTCGGTGAGAATAACCTAAGAAGAAGAAGACGATGAGTCTGTGCGAAACGTGACCTTGAGTGGCACATAACCGTGCCATGACAAAGAGAAATATCGACTCGAATATCGGACTTCTCTTTCTCTAACTACACGGCATCGAAAGGACATAAGCTCGCTACACACCACACGTCACGACCCAATCTGCAATTTTGCAGGATCCCTGCAAATCGGATCTTACCGGATCTTCTTCTTCTTTGATTTATTGGCACCGAGCTGTTCTTTCAGCTCATACGGCCATCAACTGGTAGAAAGTAAGTACGATGCATGTTTCAGTGAAACGGCAAGACGTGTTGCATCAGCAACCGCCGGTTTCAAAAAAATTGGTGTAGGACAAAAGATGTCCTCACTCGGCCACTCGACACAACGATCTTGGAAACCTCTGAGCATAATCCGAGTCATATTCTTTCGCTCGCGTCCGTGCCGCACCGCAGCGTGAATTAAGCAATTATTAGGTATGTATAGAATTATTAGTCTGCACTGTAGAAATATTGTGTTTGATATGCCTCAGTTGTGGTACTTTGATATTTTATCTCATGCATTTTTCTTATTTCCTCTTATAGCATTTTTGGTGTTGCTTGCTCGGCCTCTCGACACGACGATATCGGAAACTTCTGAGCCTATTCCGAGGCATATTCTTTCGCTCGCGTCCGTGCCGCACCGCAGCGTGAATTAAACATCCTGCAAATCGGATCCCGTAGATTGGGTCCTGTGTATCCGGCTATATAGTCCCGCGGCATTTGCTCTTGCCCGCTTTGCCGGAAATCTAATTGCCGACTTTCGGCTTGTCCGGGCTTGTACATACGTAAATCGCAAATTTGGAACAATAAACAGTAGGTATACAAAGTTACTTTTCGTTAAAACTACTAGTTAGATTAGTGGAAAAAGAGAAGCAAGGAAGCACGGTTTCTACTTAACTGAACACTGCAATCTTAACTGAAATGAAGTATATAGGAAGATTTTTAGAGAATATACATAAAAAAATTATTATATAATTAGGTACCGCAGGCTACCGAGAGTATCGAGGCCCGTATAACATTAAATATATTAATATCCTAATAAGTACTTAATTTACGTTACAAAATGTCCAACGAAAGGATAATATCTCACAATTTATTGAGAAATCCACAACTGGCTACCAATTTGCGATGTGGTATAAATGTTGCAAGAACTCTTAGGAGAATTAGGCAAATAATTTCTGATACAGTAAGATCATACGAGTGTTCCAAGAACATAGTACATGGTCCTCTACACACGGCTAAGGCGAATTTGAGGAGAATATCAAATGACATTTCACAAGATACGTATAATAAGCTTTTAGAAGCAATAGATGCTTTATTCTTAATTCAAAATGAAGAATATCAGCAAACATGCTATGTTGCACCCAGGAGGAATTCAAACGGTCAGTATTTTTTATCGCCAATATTTATAAAAGTATTATTGTTTAAAGGGGAAACCTGCTATATAACGCTTCAAAAAGCATAATTTTTGCGAATTTTTTTCCCCGGCTCCAATAAAACGAATCTTTTCTAAACTTCTGGGCTGTTTTAGTACACATTTTGATATTAACAAAAAAATTTTTTTATACAAAAATATTGATTTTTAATATGAAATGTTAAGCGATATTTACAACCTCTTTTTTTCATTCTCGTACACTGTAGCGTGCGTAATTTGTGTCTGTAACAAAAAAAAAACATTTCTTAATTTTCATGTAATTACCTTCTATGTGAACCTCAAGAACTTTTTAAATATCAAAAATTAAACAAATTGTGAGACTTTGAAGAAAAAGTTTCACTTCAGTTTTTCTTCAAAGTCTCACAATTTGTTTAATTTTCGATATTTAAAAAGTTTTTGAGGTTCACATAGAAGGTAATTACATGAAAATTAAGAAATGTTTTTTTTCTTTGTTACAGACACAAATTACGCACGCTAGAGTGTACGAGAATGAAAAAAGAGGTTGTAAATATCGCTAAACATTTCATATTAAAGATCAATATTTTTGTATAAAAAAATTTTTTTGTTAATGTCAAAATGTGTACTAAAACATCCCAGAAGGTTAGAGAAGATTCGTTTTATTGCAGCCGAGAAAAAAATCGCAAAAAATTATTCTTTTTCAAGCGTTCTATAGCAGGTTCCCCCCTTAAGTATGTAGGTATTGTTTAAGTACGTAGAACAAATTTAAGTAAATTGTTTGTTTATTTAATTATTGGATTTTATAACTAGGAAAAGGTCGTCCTGCCATTCAAATAAGCGAAGGACAATTGGCATTATTATACAATGAAGGATTTACTGCTACTAAAATGGCAAAACAGTTAGGTTGTTCAACAAGTACTATTTACAAAAAGTTGTACGAATTAAATATGCCTATGCGTACACGGTATTCACAATTATCTGACACTGAATTGAAAACAAAAATTATACAAATCCATGAAGAACATCCTAATGCTGGATATATGGTATTGCTGAAAATTTTTAGAGAATATACCTAAAAAAAGAATTATAATAAATTAATAAATAAATTACAGATGATGCAATCATATTTGAAGGCAACGGGAATCATTGTACCAAGATATCGGGTAAGAGAAAATTTAAGTGCAGTAGATCCAGTTGGAACTGCAAGCAGATGGAGCCAGTCAATTAAAAGAAGGACTTACCGGGTGGCAACACCAAACTCTTTATGGCACATGGATGCACATTTAAAATTGTCGAGGTAAACGTAATAATAAAATTTTCTTATAACACATAGATATCGTTCCATTAAATTATATTTTAATTTATAGATGGGGTTTTGTAATACATGGTTGCATCGATGGATATTCTAGACAGATAATATACTTAACATGTGAGACATCTATTCAAGCAGAACCTGTCGTTAACTTCTTTGTTGATGCAGTAAACAGTTATGGTTTACCTTCACGAGTACGATCAGATCATGGATACGATAATCTTCTTGTGGCTATTTTAATAAATACAATTCGTGGCGTACATAGGGGAAGTCATATAACTGGTAAATCTGTTCATAATCAAAGAATAGAAAGATTGTGGGTGGATGTTTATAAAGAAGTGTGCGATTCGGTTTATACTGAATTATATTCATTAGAAAACCAAGGCTTATTAGACGTTGAAAATATGAAACACAGGTTTTGCGTGCAATATGTTTACAAACATGTTATTAATAAAAAGTTATTATCATTTTTGTCTGCATGGAACGTTCATAGTCTGAGAACAGAAAATAATAAGACCCCACGGCAACTGTGGCTAGAAGGAATATTGGCAAATTACAATACAACTTACACAGCAGTGAGAGATATTTTTGATAATAATATGACTTTACATGAACGACTTTCTGAATCCTTACGAGCATTAGGAGTCGACCTTTCTGTTCCTATTGTAGATAGCAATGATACAAATTTTGTTCCTTCGTCCTTTACTGCATTATTAGATTTGAATGATGAACAGAAGTTAAATTTGGAAAATATTATTAATACTGTAGAAAAATCTAATATAGAAAAATATGTATCATGTATAAATTTATTAAGTTCTTAACATATTAACTATACATAGCTATAAGACGTAACTGTAAGAGTAATGTTTGGTTTGATTTCCGATTAGTGTTGTATTATTCGTAGATTTATTTCCAACGTTTCATCAACATTTCAGTTTCTGATGGTTCAGGTTGTTTCTTTCCCTGAAGAAGCTATCTGAATTGTTCACAAAACATCAGAAACAAATTCACGAAGAACTATCTCTTTTAGACGTATGAATTAAAGGCTGCATAAAACTATTTCTTAATGTTGGAGAAACAGAAAGATCCGGTTTTTCAATAATAGGCAGATTATCTGGAAAGTCGTTTAAAGGCAATACAATAATTTTGATTTGCGGTAATTGATTTTCTAAATCAGTCCCATTTTGAATATTTCTCAAATGGGCGATTTCCTTCGTTTTTTTCTACACTTACCAACTTAAAGCCACACATTCTTAATAAATTTTGAATATGAGGAAAAGTAAAATAGTATCTTCTTTTATTTCGTCAAGCGAGCTATCTCTTTCTATTTCAAGCAGTGTTCATCAGATATACCTAAATATGAAATTTATCAATAATACATTAATCATTTCTGCGAATTAATATATATTTCTAGATAAATAAACTTCATATATATCTAATCCTCTGTTTTAAGAATTTTAACTCTACGTTAGATGGAAAAAGATCGGCGTGTGCCAGTTTTATCAGAACTACTTGTTTCTTAAAGGACTTCTTTCTCTTCCGCCCTTTACGTGGACTAGGTGTAATATCATTCCTTCTAAAATGTCTTCTAGTAATCGCTAGCAAGGATAAAAAGTTTTGTGCTTCTTGTGTTGATTCGTTTGACGCGCTAGCTGCTATTCTTAATAAACGGTCCGATATTTTCCTCTCATCTGACATTTTTATACTTAAAATATATGCTTATTTATGTACGACAGTATGTATTTTGAAATTCACGAAGGACGCACCATCCCAGAAGTCAAACTGAACATTTCTTTACAACGCGGAAGCCTTAAATAACTAAGAATAAGTACTGTTTGTAATTCAATATAAATAAATAAACAATGATACAAATAAACAATTTATATTACTATTTATATTTATAAAATTATAAATAATAGTCGAAACAAATGGCAAATGTGTAGAAAATACCCTGACACGCGTCCATAAAAGATTAATATATCTGCTTGAATAATGTGGTGTTACGTCCAAACTCCAGGACATATTTGCAAGTGACCTTCAAAAAGACAAATACGACCATGGACAATGTTTAAAAGGTTATAACTGTTACTCATTATTTATAAAAACTTGTTAATTTAAAAAGTAGAATATTATACACGACAACCCCTGAGTCTCAATAAATATGTATACTTGCTATAATTTTCTTTTTGTATTGTAGAGAAAAGAGAGATATGAGTTTTAGCTCACCAAGTATATTGTCGAAATTATAAATTTGAATAACATTAAAAACGCTATATGAGGTCTGTCCGGCGGTTTCAAAGTGTTTTCAATCAAGCTTTTAGAGAGTTTCACAAGCTAACCTTTCAATGAAAAACCTAATCCATTTCCATATATAAAGTTAAAATTTATTAATTTATTTAACATTAAGTACAATACCTTTGTTTTACAAAAAAAACATGTTCAATTTTCATCTACATCAAGTTACTATAATTATTAGGACTATCTGATTTAAACGCTCCAATAGAAAAGATTAAATAATATATAAAATGCAGTTTCTTAAATTGTTTAGTGTAAAACTAACGCTTTATCGGTTATATTGATATTATAGAATAACACAAAGAAAAAAATAATTGCACAAAAATTGCAATACAAAACCGAAAACCTTATCAATTAGCTATATGCTCAAATCGTAATTTTAAATTAAAATTAATAGTATCTTAACAATTTATGTCAATTTATCATGCATGTAAAACTTATTTGTATATAAAACTAACGCATATCGGTTATATTGATATTATAGAATAATATAAAAAAAAAATTAATTGCACAAAAATTGCAATAAAGGACCGGAAACCTTATCAATTAGCTATATGCTCAAATCGTAATTTTAAATTAAAATCGATAGTATCAACAATTTATGTCAATTTATCATGTAAAACTTATTGGATACAATCAAAAAATTGCAATTAACAAAATAGATAAATTAATCCATCTTAATACAACATGTTATATTTAGATTTAAATCTATAAATAATTAATAAATAACATTTGTGTATCTCAAAAATTGGTGTACTCTTTGGCTTCATCTGCATTTAAACACATATTTAAATCATTTTTTAAGTCATCATAATGTGCGTACGTTTTCGGTAAAGTTATAGTATCAGTACATGTAGTAAATATTGGTCTTTGGCTCAAACCTACTGTCTCATTAAATTTTACATTAATACTATCGGGCATTAGGAAAGATCCAGTAATTAAAAATAGTAAATTTGCCAACTTATCTCTGTCAATACATTGAATATACATAGTAAAATAATGCAATACATCACTTTCTTCGTTCGTTAGGTGAGGATCAGTCACTAAACAATTCACAACTTTTGTAGCAGTAGGTGTTTGCATATCTAGAAGAACATTAAAATCACAATTTTTCCAGAAATCAGCATGTTTTTCTGGTGATACACCATGCCGAATTTTCGCAATCAGTCTTTTGGGTTTTTCCACTAAAATTTCTGTAGCTATAATATTTAATTGGTTTGACAACGTATCGGAATTTGGTTTTGCAAAAAACCGATGTGCTTGAAAGAAGTCCTGGATAACCTCATTTTCTTTTTCCGTTAGAGACAAGAAATCCTTCTGAGCCTTTTTCAAAATTTTCCGTAAGTATGGATTTACGTAGCGCAATAGTTCTTGCAATAAGACGTCAGATTCAATATGCTTTTCAGGATTTGCAATTAACATTAACGTAATTCTTGACAATTTTATAGGTATTTGATTTGTTAAAAGTAACATATGCTGCAAGATACGTCCAATTATAACAAACTTGTCTAGTTCATTTA
>JASTWR010001419.1:0-25000 GCA_030770355.1 Harpagoxenus sublaevis
GGCATGCAGGGAGGGGACTTACCGACTGGTACCGCCCGCTCCGCCCTGCTGCCCCTCGACTCCGGACTTCCCCGGCCGGGGTGTCACACGCCGCTGTTGTTGCTGCTTCCGCTGCGGCTGCTGCTGCTGTTGTTGTTGCTGCTGCCTGCTGCTTCTGCTTCGGCTGTTGCTGTTGCTGTCGCCGTTGCTGCTCTGGCCCTGCTGCTGCTGCTGCTGCCTCTGCTGATTGGGAGTTCCCGGCACCTCCCTAGAGGCAGCAGCTTTTCTCGCTTTCTTAGCGGCCTTCCGCCCTACCACCTGGGCCCAGGTCCCCTCCTGGGGGGCGGAGGCCGGCGCTGGTCCCAGGACCCCCTCAAGCGAAGGGGTGGGAGTTCCAGCCTCTCCCCTCTTTCTCTTCACCCGCTGAGGTACGGCTCCCTCCGGGCCCGACGTCTCTGCACCCCTAATAGGGCCGGAGACTCCCGGGTCAGGGAGCTCTATTTGTCGCGTGGTTGTTATAAATGTAAATTCGCTTTATAATTCGCGTATAAGGTGATCGCAAGGTAATGCGCGGTAGTTTCCCGGATCTGCGGGGTCGGCCTACGGCGGTAGTTGACGGGACGCTTCGTGTCGCGGTCGATGGGCGCGGTCGATGGCCCACGTGGGGCGTCGCGGAAAGTGAAAGTAGCGCGGTCGATGGCCCGCGTGGGGTGTAAGTGACGCGTGTAAGTAGGCGGCGCTTAATTTACAGGATTCACGTAAATGCCTAAGATGGGCGCGAGGCGGGCACGGCACGCGGAGCGATTAGGCGTGGATTACAATAGCGCGAGGTGGGTACAGCACGCGGGGCCGTACGGACGAGCGCGTTGTAATGGCGTGTGGATACGTGACGCAAGGATTCCGACGGGATGTCAGGATGCTGCGTGCAATCGGGAACTCCCGACTGGGAGGAGTACTCTCCTCCGCAGTACACGTAGACGGCAACCGGGGACACCCGGCAGGACGGAGCACGCTCTGTCCGGTGCACGTCAAGGAAAAGACCACGGCCGGGTACGCCCGGCGTACAGAGAACGCTCTTGTACGAAACGTGGACTTTACGTGTGGAAGGACGGTGGTACCGGTTACCGAGAACTCTCGGAAGAGACGAGTACGCTCAACCTCGCCGGTGCGACCGGAAACTTCAGGACAGCGGTGTCGGCGTACGGGAACTCCCGAATAAAGGCTGAGTACTCTCAACCTCGTCGACAAAGCTTGGTGATTTGCTAGGATCAGGATCGGGACTGGAAGTCGTGAGCAGCGGACAGGTCTGGTCGGAATGCTGGCTCGCGACGGAGTCTTCTAATTAGGCAAATTCGTTGCCTTTTTATACCCCCTGGGCTCGTTATTTCGGTAACGGGGGGTATCGCTTACGCGGAGCCGCACGTGGCGGGAATGTCGGGCCGGAGTAGGGGCGCCGAGCGCTCCGGGTCGCGCGAACGCGCTCGATACTGTTCGGGCGCGTACGGATATCGATCCGTTTGTCCCGAATCGATATCCGGCGGCGAGTGCGCCGACTTTAATCGTTTAAAAATGTGGGGGCATTCCGCCCCCGTTCTTCGCCCGACAGATGGTCGGTTGGGCGGCCGGGGGACGATGCATATTCAGAGGTGCATCGTTACATCACCCCCCCTCTTCAAATAAACGCGAATTTGGCGCTTACTCCATACGCCGGATACTTCGTACGGTGCCGGTTCGATTGAAGCGAATGTGCCACCGTTGTCCTTGAGACCTCGCTTTATAGTGGCGGGACACGTGCGCGGCGAAATGAGGCACGAGGACGATGTGCCCTGGCTCTACTTGCACCTGGATCGGTGGGTGCGGCTCTGGACCCTTGGCCAGGAGAATTTCCGGCTGTCCCGTGCTGTGTGGTGTGGCGTGGTGCTTGCCGGGGCACGATCAGGGCCTTTGGCACGGTTGGAGCTGGCCAGGCGGTCGTGGACACACTCGGGACCGTAGGCTTGATCGTCGGCTTGGCTGCAACTCGTCTTTGTTTTGGCAGCGGCGGCGGTGGTGATGTTAACCAGTCCAGTTTCTGCCGCTGTTGTTGGTCCGACCTTTGCAGTCGGCATCCTACGACGGGAATGCTTTTCCTCGCCGGTGGTCGTACGGCTGTCTCGGTAACGGCGGCGGCGGTTGCGACTGTTCCGGGCTTGAAAAGCCGCGTCCACGTCGCGCCGAAGTCCGGATTCTCCGGATCGTACTCTACTGGCTCAGCCAGTAGAGCGTTGATCTCCTCGATGATGTCTTGCTCGACCGTGTTCTTCGCTGGTGTGCTCATGGCGACGGTTGCTGTCTATCTGAGTCTCGCGGTGGTCTGTCTGGAGTTTCTATTGATATTTGTCGTGAATGTTCTGGCTGGAGGGGGTGTTGATGTTTATCGCTCTTCTATCTCATCATCGTCCTCGGTGATCGTCTCATTATTATTGTCACTGGTCTCTGTGTATGTCTCATTGTTTTGTATTGGAGTCGTTAGTGTTCTCGGCGTCGACGGGCATCTCGTTGTTTTCGTCGTCACTGTTTTCAGAACTCGTGTCATCGTCCTCTCCGGATGGTGGGGCGGCTGGCGCAGGTTTTAAGTCCTGAACGTGGATATGGCGAATCCACTTTCCGCCGCGATCTCGTAGATCCACAATTACAGGGGATACGATTCGTCGTACCTCGAGGGGGCCTCGGAACTTTGGTGCAAGTTTCGCGTTAAACGCGGCGGCTTTGTTGGAGAGTGGATATTCGCGTTTCCATACCCACTCCCCTATTTTCGGCGTCCACGGGCGGCGCCGCAAGTTATAATATTTTTGTTGCCTCTGAAAGGCACGTGCGAGATGGATTCGTGTGAGTTCGTAGGCTTCCTCGAGGTGTCGGCGTCTTACATCAGTGGGGGGGGCGGCGATATTCGGGCGGCGTCGCGGTTAAGCGGGGATACGAGCTCGCGGCCGAAATTTAAGTAGGCGGGCGTATAGCCCGTGGCCTCATGTCGGGCGGTATTATACGCGATTTGCAACTCGGTGAGCCGTTCATCCCAATTCCGGTGATTTTTCTCTACATATTGGGAAATCATCGTTTTGGCTACTCGATTGGTGCGCTCCACCGGGTTGCAATGCGGCGCGTGTACAGGCGTGTATGCGTGTCGAACATTGTGCGCGGCGGAGCATTTTCTCTAGTTGCGCGGATCGTAATTGTGTCCCGTTGTCGGGACAGAATTACTTCCGGGCATCCGTGGCGGAGTATCACGGGCCTCCGAAATGTCCGTTGTGACGGCGCCGGCAGTGGCGGCGGCGCAGGGGGCGCATTTCTAACCACTTGGTGAAGCGGTCTTGCATCGTCAGGACCCATGTATGCCCCTTTGACGAGCGGGGCAAAGGTTCCGACGAGATCCAACGTTACTTGTTGCCACTGGGCGGGCAACAGCGGTCGCGTGTAACGTACCGGCCGGCCGGGTTTGCGCGACCTTGTGTTTGAGACACTTCGGACAGCTTCGCACGTAACGCGCAATGGTCTCTGAACATACCGGGCCAGTAATACAATTGTGCAATGCGAGAGATCGTTTTTGCTATGCCGAGATGTCCGGCGGTAGGCGCGTCGTGGTTTCGGCGGAGGACTTCCGGTCGTATGTTTTTCGCCACGCACTCTTTCCACTGACCGTCGGCGGGGACTTCTTTAAAATCCAGTTCGTGGAGCACATGGCGGAACAATCTCCCGTCCCTGATATCGTAGTCCGGGAAGTCGCGAGGGGCGTTTTGCACGGCGCGAAGCGTTTGCTGGTACCAGCGGCAACGCGAAGGTTCGGTGATCGCGGCGGCCACGGGTTGGCGTGAGAGAGCGTCCGCGACTCGATTCAATGTCCCTTTTCGATATTTTATTTCTAGATCGAACTGCTGGAGCTCGAATGCCCAGCGTCCTAGTCTCCCGGTAGGGGCGTCCAGCTTCTGTAACCACCGGAGGGACTAGTGGTCGGTGATGACCGTAAATGAGTATCCCTCCAGGTAGTCGCGCATCCGCCGGATCCCCCAAATTACGGCAAGTCACTCGAGCTCGGTCGCGCTGTAATTTCTTTCGGCCGAGTTTAGTGTTCGACTCGCGTAGACAATTCCCCTCTCTCCTCGGGAAATTCTGCGTAAGTAAGGCCCCGAGGCCGGAGTGTACTGGCGTCGGTTCCTATGCCAAGATAAAACGCCGCGAGAGTCCGGACAAGCGGAGAACTGGCGCGGTGGTGAGTGTCTGTTTGAGTTGTTCGAACGCGGCGGTCTTCGTCTGCCCCCCAGTTGAATCGCGCATTTTTCCGGGTTAACGCGGTGAGAGGCGCGGCGACGGTCGCGAAATCTTTGACTAAAGCGCCTATACACGAGGCTACTCCCAAAAACCGGCGAATATCCTTCACGCTTTGAGGACGTTCCCATCGAGTGATTGCTCGCGTTTTCTCCGGAGTCGGTGCGAAGCCCTTCGCGGTCGACCACGTGTCCGAGGTACCGTAATCGGTCGACACAAAATCGGCATTTATCCGGATTTAATTTTAAATTCGCGGCGCGAAGTCGTTGGAATACCTCGTGTAACAGCTGTATATGCTGGTCGAAGGTTTCACTGATAATAATTATATCGTCGAGGTATACAAACACGTGAGCTCAAGTTCGGGGCGAGCACGGTGTCTAACAGGCGTTGAAACGTCGCGGGGGCGGAATGGAGACCGAACGGCATGACTTTAAATTGAAAGAGTCCTTTCCCGGGTACCGTGAATGCGGTGACTGGTCGACTCGATGGCGTGAGGGGCACTTGCCAATATCCGTTTTTCAGATCGAGCGTTGTAAGATATTTTGCCCCGCGCAATTTATCCAGAGTCGCGTTAATCTGGGGGAGAGGGTAGGCGTCCGGGTCAGTCGCGTTGTTAACCGCGCGAAAGTCAATACAAAATCGATGCCCCCCGTCCTTTTTGCGGACCACGACGACAGGGGAGCTCCAGGCGCTATGTGAGCGTTCAATTATTCCGTCATTTATCATTTTATCGACCTCGGTGTCGATGATCGTTTGCATGGCCGGGTTTCGCGGGCGGTACCGTTGTTTAATGGGTCGTACGTTATTCTTTACGCGAATATGATGTTCGGTTCGGTCAGTGGGACCGGTGATTTGGTCGAACAACGGTAGCTCTTCCCGTAAAAAACGTTGAAGCCGTTTCTCCTCCTCGGGGGTGCGCGGGACTATCCCTTCGGTGGTTGCGGTAGCCGGTGTCGACTTGGGCGCGTCCGCGGGTCCCGGGACCAGTATCGAGTGGCCTAGCTTGGCCAAAAAATCTATCCCGAAGAGTAGCGCGCTTCGTAAGTTCGGCATTATCCGAAATGTATGCCAGATTATTCGTTCGTCGGCGAGGATTGGCAAACGGACGCGGCCGGGCAATCTAATGTGATGGCCGTTGGCTAATTGGACCTCCCCCTCCTCCGGTGTTATCGGAAAACCGAGAGTCTGCGCGAGCTGGGCGGTGTGTACGTTAGCAAAGGACGCCTCGGACCCGGTGTCTAAAAGCGCGTCGAGCGGACGGTTTCTTACGCGTACTGTTAAGTGCGGCCGGGGCGTAAATTTTATTGTGAGGACCGGGGGACGGCCGGCGTGTCCGCGGTCCCGGTTCCGTTTCCCGGCGACGGGTGGCAGTCCTTGGTGAGAACGCCATCCTTGCCGCATTGCGAGCAAAATTTCTGGGCGGGGCGACGGCAATCGAAACGCGTGTGTCCTCGTTGTTTGCATCTCCAACAACATTCACTGCGATTGTACGCGGCGGCGGCTATCGGTGGCTCCGCGGTTTTCGCGGGAGTTCGCTTTTTGCGATTGACTTGGAGTCTCTCAAATTCGCCCGCGCGTTGTTGGAGATCCCGGGGATTGCGCACGTCGCTCCGCCAGATCCGATTCTGGTAATCAGGATGGAGATTCTCGTAGAGTTGCTCGACTTGCTCCTCGGGAGAATATCCACCCGCCCGACGCATAAGTGCTATCATATGTGTTGCGTACTTGACATATGGTTCCCCCTCTTTCTGTACTCGGTCGCGGATTTCGTTTACGAGTTGAAGCCGGTAACGTCGCGGTAAAAATGTATCTTTAAAATCGGTTAAAAAGTCGGCCCAGCTATCCCAGCTCTCGCGGTTATTTCGGCACCAAAAGAGTGCGTCCCCCCTGAGTAGCTCGGGTAGGCCTCGTAGCCAGTGTACGTCGTAGAATTCGTATGCGGCCCTTAACTCGTCGATACGTGCCAGGAAGGCCCACGGGTCTTTTCCGTCAAAATGTAGGCCCCATTTACGCATTTGATTCATGATGTGCGTTGACGCGGGGGCGGATTCTATTGCAGGCGCGTTTTCTACCGATGTTGCGGGTATTACAGTGATCGCGGGTGCGGACCCGAGGAGGGCTTCGTTTGACGCGGTACTCGCGAACATCTCGGGGTGTTCGTTAAAATACTGGCGTAATCTTTGTCGCAGTACGTCGATGCTGCCTTCGGCGTCTAGACCGTATTTCCGGAGTTCGTTACTTAAATCGATTTTACTAAGACGGTAATATTCGCTTCGCATTACACTGTTTCCGTGAACGTCTCTTCCTAACAGTCAGGTCCCTGTTCGGGCGCCATAAAACAACCTGTTTTCCCGATGCTCGGATCTTAGCTCGCGGCTTGGTCAGGGTCGAGAAATAGGCGCGGAGGAAGAGACGAGATAACGGTGTTTTGTAATTTACGGAAAGTTTATTATAAACTGAGTTTGTTAGAATTACAATATTGAGACGAGGCGACAGCCTCGGTATCGCTTTTACAACTTATTTGTCGCGTGGTTGTTATAAATGTAAATTCGCTTTATAATTTGCGTATAAGGTGATCGCAAGGTGATGCGCGGTAGTTTCCCGGATCTGCGGGGTCGGCCTACGGCGGTAGTTGACGGGACGCTTCGTGTCGCGGTCGATGGGCGCGGTCGATGGCCCACGTGGGGCGTCGCGGAATGTGAAAGTAGCGCGGTCGATGGCCTGCGTGGGGTGTAAGTGACGCGTGTAAGTAGGCGGCGCTTAATTTACAGGATTCACGTAAATGCCTAAGATGGGCGCGAGGCGGGCACGGCACGCGGAGCGATTAGGCGTGGATTACAATAGCGCGAGGTGGGTACAGCACGCGGGGCCGTACGGACGAGCGCGTTGTAATGGCGTGTGGATACGTGACGCACGGATTCCGACGGGATGTCAGGATGCTGCGTGCAATCGGGAACTCCCGACTGGGAGGAGTACTCTCCTCCGCAGTACACGTAGACGGCAACCGGGGACAGCCGGCAGGACGGAGCACGCTCTGTCCGGTGCACGTCAAGGAAAAGACCACGGCCGGGTACGCCCGGCGTACAGAGAACGCTCTTGTACGAAACGTGGACTTTACGTGTGGAAGGACAGTGGTACCGGTTACCGAGAACTCTCGGAAGAGACGAGTACGCTCAACCTCGCCGGTGCGACCGGAAACTTCAGGACAGCGGTGTCGGCGTACGGGAACTCCCGAATAAAGGCTGAGTACTCTCAACCTCGTCGACAAAGCTTGGTGATTTGCTAGGATCAGGATCGGGACTGGAAGTCGTGAGCAGCGGACAGGTCTGGTCGGAATGCTGGCTGCGCCGAGTCCAGGACCGCGTTGCAGTGGTGGCACTGCGTTGTCCGCTCCCTTCCAATCTGACACAAGTACTTTCCGAAACACCCATGTCCGGTCAGCACCTGCGTCAGATGGAAGGTTAAGCCGCGTCCCCTTCTGTCTGCCCATTGCTGCAGACAGGGCCGGACGGCTTCGACAACCCTCATCCCTGCGAGGGTGGGGTGGACCTGACCTGACCTTGCAGCCGCCCACTCCGGGACGGTGGCAAGTAGCGGCCGAGCACGGTACGAGACCAACCGAGGGAATCACCACGAGGAAGATAGGAGTACCACAGGGGCACATCTTTGATCCTGGTGGACAAGCGGCCCCTGCCGCCCACGTCGGGGTGGCCGCGAGAAGCGCCACAGGGATATCTCATGGATCCCGGTGGACGAGAGGCCCTTCCGGGCAGGAGATAGCTTGTAAGTTAGGCGTACGCGAAGCCCATAAGGCACGGCCAATTGGCAGTTTTGTTACTCTACATTAAATGTAATTCGTAATTCGGTTTATTTCACACAGTTCACTGTTTACTTCTCCTTTGGCTCACGCTAACAACAAAATTACGTTTGATTTCACTTTAACTTTACGCGTGCGAGAATCGAGCGAAAAGTCGCGTAAATAGGCACGAACCACGCACAATCTCCAGGATAAGCTCACGCGAGGTCAACGAGTAGGACCTAGTACACACTCCGGATCAATCGGCGTCAGCGTACAATAACGCGTTCGCTAAGTAGCCACCTAGATGTTTTCTCCGAGAACAGATGATTGAAACGCGCTATTTCAGACCTGGTACATACACCTAGTGGGTCGGCGACTGTGTCCGACGACGCGTTCGAAAACGAGAACTAATATCGGAAATGCGATAGTGCAGGCGCGTTGCGGGGGACCTGGTACACGTCCCAATCGGGTCGGCGTCAAAGTCCGACAACGCGTTCGCTAAGTAGCTACGCAGGCGTTTTCGTCAAGAACTAAGTCTTGTAACGTGATCATTGAGACCTGGTATACGCGTATAGTAGGTCGGCGACAATGTCCGGTGACGCGTTCTAAAATTAGAATCGATATCGGAAATCTGATGGCGGAGACGCGTTGCGAGGGACCTGGTACACGTCCCAGTCGGGTCGGCGTCAAAGTACGATAACGCGTTAACTAAGTAGCCACGTAGGGGTCATCTCCGAGAACTGACTGCGGGGACGTCCTCACGAGGACCTAGGACACAGGCCTAGGGAGTCGGCGTCAAAGTTGGAGGTCTAGAAATAGACCTAGCCAGTTTCCGCCTGGAAGTTGGGTGCCAACATGTCGAGGGGCATCCCAGAGAGGGTGCGCATAGGTCGGCGTCAACATCCGGTGACCAGAATCGTCCACGGGCATCTTCTCCAGGAAAGTCGACTGCCAACGGACCAATAAGCATCCCCGAGAGGGTGCGCACAGGTCGGCGTCAACCTCCGACCAAAACTTCGGAAATCGAAAACCTGGTGCAGCGGTGCCGTCTGGGGAGGTCCCACACATGGTACCTGGCAGTGGAAATTTCCATGTCGGGGCCCCACGATAGGAGTTGCGGGGCACACACGCGTCTACCATGCGAAAACAGCGTGTCGGCATGTGCGAAAACATGCAAAAACGGATGACGTCAGCGTGGCGTGATCGCGAAAGTGAGAATAACAACCCACGAGTGGGGATAGCGAGAGTGGTAGGGAGCCACAGCGAGCAACGTTGCTCTTGGCAGTCTATCGGATACAGTCGTAGCGTGCGGACGTTCTACGCATACTGTATATAACAACCGGTAACTCCCGCGTGATTGCGCGTTAAATTTCTTGTTCTACAATAGCGAGCGGTGAATAGCCACCTTCTGTAAACGACACATTGCGTGCGTGAAACGTAACATTGTAACAAATACAAGTATTAACGATTTATAATAAATAATTCGTCTTTAGTGAAAGTAGTGTCTCAAGATTAATTTAGCGTACTTACCTTCTACTCACCTTGTCCCACGGCGGTGATACAACGTTGTCCATTGACTCCTTGGTGAAGCGAGACTCCGGGGAAGTTCATCTTCGGCGACGATCCATCCTGGGCAGGAACCTGAAAAAAAAGAAAATTAATTAGTATAGTTAATAATCGAGGCCAGCGGATATCCGACACGGAGAGCGCAGCGACGGTGATGGTCCACGGGGCATCCACCTACAACACAAAGCGAATATTTAATAAACGTTAATAATTAATACATGCGAGCGGTAACTTGGTATGCGGTGACGCGAGGATCCAGGGGACCCGGCATCTATGAGCAGCTACCTGGTATGCAGTGAAGCGAGGATCCGGGGAAGCGGCAGCGACGGTGATGATCCATCGGGGATACACACCTGCAACAGAGGAGAGAAATTACCCTAACTTATATTAGAGATTGTATCTCGAGCACACCTCGGTAGTTATAGGTCAAACCGAGTGGCGACCGTGATTTTGGAAGTGATTACGCGACTCCCACACTCTCAGACGGCCGTGTCCGGCTACAACCTAACCTTTTTTTTTTTTTTTTTTTTTTGTTGCGCGGGGGAAATCTTTAACTACCGGGATCCCTAGAAACTAGTTTCCAGGTTTACCCGGTAGCCCCTTTCGGGGAAGACCCCCTCAGCCTCCAGGTAGGAGCCAAGGGGAGTGTGGGATTCCATGACATGCACATCGCCCACGATACTGCATGTATGGCCTACCCACTAAAACCCCCGCGAGTGGTCTGCCTCAGGCGATAACAGGGATGCGTCGGGAACCAGCTGCCGCATTACTTCCGACGCATCCCTCGCCCATGTTCTTCCCGGCCTGGGACACTCTTAATTTAGCGGTCCCCGGCCTTCCCTGTTGTCACACGGGGTAGATCGCTTATATTCACCGCGGCAAAGAGAGGACCACCACCCCCCCTTCGCCGCCCCCCCCCCCTGTGTTCGTCGGGGACTCAGCCAGGATCCCAAACTTCCGTCCAGACCCCTGCACCCGACTGCTTTTCCGATAGGGCCACTATGCGATTTGTATCCGCCCGTGGCCCCCCAACGGTCACGGACCCCCATTCCATAAAGAAGGGGCAAAATCCGCTCCGGGTCTCCTCAAGCATGTCGCGGGGGAGTGAGCATTCTCCTTGCTACACTCCCCCCTCACTGTCAGCTCTCCCCCGCCCGAGCCACGGAGGGAGCTGCGGCCGGGGCTCGCCGGCTTCCGCGCTGACTCGCGCGTCCGCCAGCTCGCGCCCCGCCCGCTGCCCGCCCTCGCACGCGGGGACCCTCGCCCCTGCGCACGCGCTCCGCGTCCTCCTTCTGGCGCATGACTCGCGCACAGAAGGAGGACAACGCCCTCCACGTCTCATCCTCCTCGACGGCGGCCGCTATCACACGTGGAAGGGCAAGGTCGCAAATTCCTCTTTTGAATAGGATTCGGCGCTCCACAGCCCAGGCTGGGCATACCTCTAAGGTATGCTGCGCCGAATCCGTTCCGCCACCGTCGCAGTGGCGGCAGAGTGCGTCTGGCTCCCTTCCGATACGACACAGGTAATCTGCAAAGCAGCCATGGCCGCTTATGACCTGCGTCATATGGAAGGTAAGCCTCCCCGGCGCCCTGTCTAGCCACTCTGCTAGGCAGGGTCTTACTGCGGCGACGGTGCGCCGACCTGGAAGTGTGGGGTTGCTCAAATAAGCTTCCCACCTCTCCAGCGTCAACCGTCGCGCATAGACCTTCAAGATTCTCTTTGTCCTGGCCTTGGTAACGTCGACCCCGCGTGCGCGCATGTCGCACCTTTGCCGGTAGACCTCAGCGCTAACTTGCGCCGAGATCTCCAGCGGCGGGGTCCCAGCCAGGGTTGTAGCCGCCACATGGGATATCGTCCGATACCCTCTCGCCACCCTGAGCGCCATGCGGCGCTCGGACCTATGCAGCAATGCTCGGCTGCGTCGGTCTTTATCCAACCTTTGAGCCCATACGGGCGCTCCATACAGGGCAACTGACCGGACGGTCCCCGCGTACAGGCGACGGGCCCAGTTATTGGGGCCACCCTAGGTTGGGCATTAAACGGCCCAAGGACGTCACAAGAGCGTCCAACCTGAGTGCCAATTCCTCAAAGTGCGGCCTGAAGGTCCACCGGGAGTCCAGCCGGAGACCGAGATGCTTCATCGTTTCCCCGATCTGGATACGCGCCTCCCCGACCGTGACGTAACAGCGGGGCGGCTTCCCACGTCTGCCACTGTGACAGAAGATGGCTTCCGTCTTATGGGGAGCCACCTCGAGCCCCGCCTCACGGACGGCGCGCACAACGCACGCTACCGCCGCGTTGGCGTTTGCGACAGCTTCCCCCCAGTCATCCCCGGTTGCAGCGACGAACGTGTTGTCTGCGAAACAGCTTACAAAGCTGCCCCGGGGAAGCGGACACCGGAGTACTCTATCGTACGTGATGTCCCAAATGTGAGGGCCCAACGCGGATTCCTGCGGAACACCACAGTACATAACCCTGCTGCAAGAGCGCCCGAGTTGGTTAACAAACTCTAGCGCTCTCTCCTGGAAATAATCCCGGAGGACCATCCTGAGGTAGGGAGGAAACCCCTGATAATGGAGCTCCCTCCCCACTATGTCCCAGGGCAGGGAGTTGAACGCGTTTGCAATGTCCAATGACACCGCGACAACTATCCTGCCCTCCTCCACGGCTTGCTCCGAGAGGGCCTTGACGCGCAGCACCGCATCGATCGTCGATCGACCCTCTCGGAAGCCAAACTGGGCCTCGTGGAGGCCGGGTCCGACCCGCCCCATATGCTGGACGAGACGAGCGGCAATGACCCTCTCGAAGAGTTTGCCCATCTCGTCCAGCGGCTACAACCTAACCTGACCTAACCTGACCACCCGTACCCCTGAGTCGAAATCCACATCGCAGCCGTAACTAAATTCGCTAAATCTCGCCAATTCTGACGAAATAAAAAAAATCTATTTTTTATATTTTTCGAGTAAGACGGAAAAATTTCAGAAATTTTCCAAAATTGATCCAAAATTTGTGGGTCCATTATGCGTTTCTCGTCGAGTACTACCCGTACAGAATAGTCTCCCAGAGTCCGATTTTGCCTTCCCTCATTGATACTCGTCAACTTGGAAAAAAAAAAAAATTAAAAAAAATTTCAAAAATTCTCAAAAATCGGTGCAAAATTTGCAAGTCCAAAACGCGTTTCTCGACGTTCCGAGTCGACTGGCATAGACAATTTGGGGTCGCTTTTGCAAAGCCTCTAAGCGGAACTTGGAAAAATTTCGATTCAACCCCTTCGTACAAGTATACAAAGCCTAAACGGAAGGTGATTGAGGGATGGGACCTGGGTAGATGGATAGTCCTTCTCGAGTGCGACAACTTTGCCTCAGACCCCAACCCCCTAACTCCAACTCTTTAAACGCTACAACGAAAAAACAGATTTTGCCGAAAACAGCCCCTCGAAGAGGGTGAGCTGGAGAGAAAGGACCGTTACCAACGTTTGAATCATGAAAAATCTTTACATAAGACCATGTTTATTTTTTTTTGAAAATTTTCAAAAATTTATAACTTCCAAACGGAAGGTGGTGGAGGGATGGGCCCTGGCTCATTCGATCGGGCTCAACGAGGACTACATTCGGTCCTCGGACACCAATCCTCTAGGTCCAATCGTTTAGACGCCACAGCCAAAAAACCGAATTTCCCAAAAACAGCCCCTAGATGGAGGTGAGCTGGAGGGGTGGGACCATGACCAAAGTTCGAATCGTGAAAAATCTCTTCACGTGGAACCATGTTGAATTTTTTTTTTTTTGAAATTTTTCAAAAATTTATAACTTCCAAACGGGGGGTGGTGGAGGGATGGGCCCTGGCTCATTCGATCGGGCTCAACGAGGACTACATTCGGTCCTCGGACACCAATCCTCTAGGTCCAATCGTTTAGACGCCACAGCCAAAAAACCGAATTTCCCAAAAACAGCCCCTAGATGGAGGTGAGCTGGAGGGGTGGGACCATGACCAAAGTTCGAATCGTGAAAAATCTCTTCACGTGGAACCATGTTGAATTTTTTTTTTTTTCGAAATTTTTCAAAAATTCATAACTTCCAAACGGGGGGTGGTGGAGGGATGGGCCCTGGCTCATTCGATCGGGCTCAACGAGGACTACATTCGGTCCTCGGACACCAATCCTCTAGGTCCAATCGTTTAGACGCCACAGCCAAAAAACCGAATTTCCCAAAAACAGCCCCTAGATGGAGGTGAGCTGGAGGGGTGGGACCATGACCAAAGTTCGAATCGTGAAAAATCTCTTCACGTGGAACCATGTTGAATTTTTTTTTTTTTTTAAATTTTTCAAAAATTCATAACTTCCAAACGGGGGGTGGTGGAGGGATGGGCCCGCGCTCATTCAATCGGGCTCGACGAGGACTACATTCGGTCCTCAGACCCCAACCCCCTAGCTCCAACCGTTCAGACGCTAGACCCAAAAAACCGATTTTTTTCGGAAACAGCACCTCGAAAGGGGGTCCGGAGGGGGGGGGGGGACACCTATGTCAAAATCCAAATCATAAAAAATCTTCAGAATCCGGTGAAAACTCAACTTCAAAAATCCTGCACCCTTCCCATAACACCCTATATCAAAATCCGAATCGTAAAGAATCTCTTCAGAATCCGGTGAAAACTCAACTTCAAAAATCCTGCACCCTTTCTATAACTGTATGTTTTGTATACACATAGTATACATGGAAGACATTATGTATTTTTAATGACAATATATACATGTTATTAAAAATATATGTTTTAGAATAAATGACGCGCGCTTTGTATTAATCTATTATATGTGGAAAGAAGACAAATGGCGCGCGCATAGCGCGCGCTTGTAGTGTTCTAGTAAAGTTATAAAAAAAATGAGGTATATTAAACGAGGAAAGTTACATGTAGACAAGCTTGAAATTCTATCAAGGCTACTCACAGAAGAATTAATCCATGTATTATTGTTTGCATTTTAATATTTATTTTGATTTTCTATTTGCAAATTCTTAATAATAAAGTTATAAAAAAATGACGTATGGTAAACGAGGAGTTGCAAGTAGACAAGCTTGAAATTCATTAAAGCTACTCGTAAAAGTATTAATCAATGTATTATTGATTGCATATTTATATTTAATTTGATATTTTGTTTGCACATTTCTACTAATAATAATAAGTTATAATAAAATAACGTATGATAACAAAATGTGTTACAGTAGCCACGCTTGAAATTCTATCAAAGCTACTCACAGAAGAATTAGTCAATGTATTATTGTTTGCATTTTAATATTTATTTTGATCTTCTGTTTTCACACACACATTTTCAATAATAAAGTTTTATTAAAATAACGTATGGTAACCGAGGAGAGTTGCAATAGATAAGCTAAAAATTCATTAAAGCTACTTCATTAAAGCTAAGAGTATTAATCAATGTATTATCGATTGCATATTTATATTTAGTTCAATATTTTGTTTTTGCACATTTATAATAATAGAGTTATAATAAAATTAAGTATGATAAACAAGATGAGTTACAGTAGCCACGCTTGAAATTCTATCACAGCTACTCACAAAGGAATTAATCAATGTATTATTGTTTAGATTTTAATATTTATTTTGATCCTGTTTGCACATTTTCAATAAAAATGTTATAAAAAAATTACGTATGATAAACGAGGGGAGTTACAGTAGCCAAACTTGAAATTCAATTAAAGCTACTCGTAAGAGTATTAATTAATGTATTATCGTTTGCATATTTATATTTAGTTCGATATTTTGTTTGCACATTTATAATAATAGAATAATAAATATTTAATTTTGCTCGATCTAAGCATACGCTAAAGCAATAGAGGAACGCCCAATATTACGAGCAATGATAGATTTTTATTTAAAAATGTATAAAAGTTTACAATAGCATCGCAATCGCTATATAACACAATTATCGGAAAAGTTTAATTTCTGAAATGATGCATATCAAGGAGCAATCGAACGGAATAAATTTAAACAACGACACTGAATCTCTGGACAATGTTTATTTCGATGTTCTGAGCGAGCTCTCCACCATGTTCAGGTATAAACAATGATTTTCGGTTATCATGCCCTTTCGACACAAACTTTGCGCATCGTCCGTAAATCTTCGCACTGATCAGACACAACCACGGTGACAAAGATTGTAACATGCTTCGTTGTACCGGCAGCTTATGTGAGTCTTTTTTTTTTATGTTTAAACTCTTCACAGTTTCTCACGGGAGTGGTTCCCTGTTTTTTCTGTTTAGTGGTCATTAAGTTGGATGTACTAAAAAAGTTTGATTTACCAGACACACATATGCGCGCTACAGCGAGGAGTGTGGGAGTGGAATATCGCGAAATCGTGTGATGTTCACCTTTGTAAGCGCTCGTCGTGCGTGTCATGATTTTAATTCTTGACTTATGGTTGATCATGGACCATACAGACTACCTTTCTTTGACTGGACATGTGAGATTTAAGTCGGTTTTTATTTGATATTCTTTATTCGATACTGTTCTTTATTTAAATGTAATAGACATTGTTGTTCTGAAAAAGGCCAAAAGTAAGGCCGAAACGCGTAAACATTATATTGCAATTGCGATGCTATTGTAAACTTTTATACATTTTTAAATAATAACCTATTATTGCTCGTAATATTGGTCGTTCCTCTACTGTGGGGTTTTAGCGTATAATAATAGAGTTATAATAATATAACGTATGGTAATCGAGGAGAGTTACAGTAGCCAAGCTTGATTTCAATTAAAACTACACGTAAGAGTATTAATCAATGTATTATTGTTTGAATATTTATATTTAATTCGATATTTTATTTGCACGTTTTTAATAATAAAGTTATAAAGAAGTAACGTATGATAAACAAAATGAGTTACAATAGACAAACATAAAATTTATTAAAATTACTCGTAAGAGTATTAATCAATGTATTATTGATTGCATATTTATATTAAGTTCGACATTTTGTTTTTGCACATTTATAATAATAGAGTTATAATAATATAACGTATGGTAAACGAGGAGAGTTACAAAATAGACAACCTTGAAATTCTATCAAAGCTACTCACTGAAGAATAAATCAATGAATTATTGTTTGCATTTTAATATTTATTTTGATCTTCTGTCTGCACATTCTCAATAATAAAGTTATAAAAACATTACGTATGGTAAACGAAAAAAGTTACAGTTTCCAAACTTGAAATTCAATTAAAACTACTCGTAAGAGTATTAATGAATGTATTATCGTTTGCATATTTATATTTAGTTCGATATCTAGTTGTTTGCACATTTCTAATAATAGAGTTATAATAAAATAACGTATGATAAACGTGAAGAGTTACATCAGTAGCAACGCTTGAAATTCTATCAAAGTTACTCACATAAAAATTAATCGATGTATTATTGTTTGTATTTTAATATTTATTTTGATCTTCTGTTTGCACATTCTTTATAACAGTTATAAAAAAATGACGTATGGTAAACGAGGAGAGTTACAGTAGCCAAGCTTGAAATTCATGAGAGCTACTCGTAAATGATACTACTACAAGTACCACATACTCTAATAATTAATGATTCCATGTGATGTGTAAATTAACATTATATCTAATATTTTAATTAATTACACTGTTTTGATTGTAACATGAAAAATTATTTTAAAAATATTTTAACTTATTTCTAAAGATATATGTTTACGTACGATGCATGGCTATTGCATTATTAGTTGAAAATTTATCAAACACCTGTGAAATATTGCAATTTTTACAGGATATAGCCAGCTTCAAGTAACACATTTATTTGTATCTGCCAAAATGCAAGCCATTGAAATAATTTTATTCCCTCGCAATATAAATATATTTGTGGCATGTTACAACAAAGAATATTTTATAAAATAGATTATTTATATATATGATGTATATATTAAACTATCTGCCATATCGTTTCTAAGGTATAATTGGGAAATTTATATGTGCATGTAGAGAGAGAGAGAGAGAGAGAGAGAGAGAGAGAGAGAGAGAGAGAGAGAGAGAGAGAGAGCAGAGGGAATCTAAAAAAAATTAAAATTTTACTCAAATCTTTTTTCTTGATTTTAATTTATTTATAAAATCTTGGAAACTTTATCTTGAACAATATTGTATAAAGAGATTTGGAATATAAAATTTGCCTCATTTTTTTTTTTAGATATACTGACGAATTTAAGGGAATTCTGCACCCGTCTGTATTACCGTCCAAATTCTATATCTGGCTTTGTATAGACAATGATAATAGACAAGGATAGACAAGGTTATATGTTATATAATCTTTTGAGCAGCATATCTTCTTTGTTACGTGTCTGAGCCTAATTCTAACTACGGTACGTTATTTCTTCATGTTATCCGTTGTCCAGGCTGGTCTCATTTTGTAACAACAAATTGTGGAATGTTTATATGAAGCAAATGAGCTGTCATGACTTGACGTGAGAAAATCTGCATTTTTGAAATTATTTTTGTTTTCGGCATAAAATCGACCAGCGTGGACATCATTAGTGCATATACTTTAACTTCTGGAAAGGATTTTTTATTCTGTAAAGACAATAAAGAGATATGTTGCTCAAAAGAAAATCGGTAATATAGAAATTACAGACGAGTGCAGGATCTCCTTAATGTTCGATAAGATTATCTGATGGAACTATCTATGCTACATGCAAATCAATTAGTTTGCATTAATATTATAGTTTAACAATTTCTTTTAGTTTTCTTCCGTGTTATATTTACAATTTTTTTATTTTCTTTCGGAAAAGAACCAAAAAATTGTGAACATAGCATGGCATGGAAGAGAACCACAAAATCGTGTATATAGCACGGAAGAAAACCACAAAGTCGTGGACATTACCTACCTGGGATTTATAAATATTGGCTACGTACTTCAATGTCCACATTTTGTGGATATAGAGGCGCTTCAAAAGCGCGCAGTCTATGTATCTATATGAGTCTATACAGTATATGCTTTTATAAGTAAACGCGGAACGTTGACGGCGATGTTGACGTTTAATTTATCACGGCGATTGCTACGTATAAATGTTTTAGGTTCAACGGATAATGCTAGTGTCCTTCTCGTGAATGGTGTGACGCTGCGTAACTACGTTCTCATCGACGATATCCGCGAGCATTTCACCGGCCTGTGAATATGCGATCTTCTTACGCATCAGGGCTTTGGCTCGGTGCACAACACGCCATATTGGTTTGAGAAAATATCGTCGTCCAAGTCGGTAGAACCTGCGTGGTCGCGTATCGTTTTTGCATCGCGAATAAATTCCGTTTATTGGACGTACTCCGACAATGGAAGAAACAAAGATTATTTATCATATGGACGACGAGGAAACGCCATATTTGGTGAAGCTCAACATATCGCCAGAAAGAGTGACCCTAGCCGATTTCAAGAACGTTTTAAATCGGCCGAATTACAAGTATTTCTTCAAGTCAATGGATGATGACTTTGGGTAAATATCAACACACGTTGACATTCCATTATTGAATTACTCTCTTTATTCTTTTTCCCTCACTAATTGTAAGTATACATATGTAATGCATTAAATTATATATTTACATTATATTAGATTTTAGTGATTTTACTTTGCTAGACATATATAATATGTGAATACAACTCTAACTCTGCAAATTATTATTAATCTGACAAAATTTACTTTCTAACTTTTTTATTTATACTTCTATTTTATAGTATGTAACACACACACACACACACACACACACACACACACGTATAGTTTTTCTACATTTTTTAAATACATACGTCTATCGATTTGGCAGTATTGCAAAAAATTTAACTTATATGTCTTTAGGCAGACTGAACTTAGGCAGACTACTCTAATTTCTCTTTTATCGAAAGTATGTTATTATTACGTTCTTATTATTTTGTGAAATTCTCGTGCGATAGTTTTCGAATAAGCAATTTAATTAGTGAATTTTATTCCATAGTGGGGATATGCGTGACAGATTTTTGCGATAATAAAATATCAAAATTGTAGTATATATTTATAGCTAATACCAAAGGTATAATTAGACTTATAAATTGGGATACATGAAAAGAAAAATTAAGAAACCTATTATATATGTGATGTATTTGTTAGTCTTTAATCGCGATTGAGAGGCTGTTATTAGTTTTAACATTTATACTTGTACAAAACACTTTTTCTATTCTACTAGCGTGGTAAAAGAGGAGATAGTAGATGACGATGCTCATCTGCCGTGCTTCAATGGTCGAGTTGTCTCTTGGGTAAGATTTAAAAATATCTTCTCTAATAAATACTATTTAAATTGCTATAGCTCGTTATGACAAAATGGAAATATTATGTCGTATTATGTCAATGTTTCCTCTTTCTTTACAAGTCAAATATATAGTTGTAAAATATAAATGTGCGTATATTGGAGTGTGTATTAGAACAGAGTAATCTCTTGCGTTTTTGACTGGGCCGGGTTGAATTGCTCCAAGAGCGATTCAACCCAGCACAGTCAAAAACGCTATCCAAGTATTTCTTCCCAGAGGAAGACTTCACAGGTATGTTATTTGATGAAACGATACTTTGTGACAGTTGGTATCTGCTGAAGGTAGCAATGTCTCCGATGGTGCATCTCAATGTACAGACTCTGTGGCACATAGCGAGGCGAAACACGACCGTGTAGATCATGCGACTCCTGGACATGGTAATAGAGGAAACGCTCCGCTTTCACACGATGACACATTGACGGAAACGGAAAGTATTATAAGTAGTCGACAAGGACATCATTTACATAAAAGTTTGAGACATCATTCGGAAAAGTATGAGAAATACAATAAATATAATGGTAAGCTGTGTATATGTAACATCTTTATTGAACGTTAATTTGTTACTCCAAACAATTGATTGAATTATTTCGCACTTGTAAGATTTGTATGTAAAACATTTTTAGAGGAATTAAAATATATAAAAAGATGTCATGTGTGTCAAAAAACGGTAATCTCTTTTACTTTACTCTTTTGCAATGCATTTTATAGGACTCCGTATAAATGGTCATTCGAAACATCGCTCTGGTCATGGATATGAAACTGCTTCTATCTTAAGTTCAGACTTAGAAACAACGACTTTTTTAGAATCTGATGATGACGCGAGCAGTCGTATCACGTCGACAACGGGTCGACATACGAATATGAGTAGCACGATCGATAGGGGCACTCTTGGTAAGAAAAAAAACGAGGAAAGAAATTATACGAGAGGATAGTCTTTCGAAATATTTTTTTTTTAAACGGAATCTTATGGAAGAACGATACCATTGGACGAATGTCTTCATTTGGGCATGCACATATCAAATTTGTAAATTCTTTTGTTACAGATCGACGTCGACCGCAAAGAAGACGACGACACAGATTACCACCTATGTCAAGAACGTCTTCGTTCAGTAGTATTACTGACAGTACAATGTCTTTAAATATTATAACTGTTTCATTAACTATGGATACTGTTAATTTTCTTGGTATTAGTATTGTTGGTCAAAGCAACAAAGGTGGGGACGGTGGAATATACGTCGGTTCAATAATGAAAGGGTTAGTATATAGGTGTGACGCGCGTGTTGTGTGTGTGTGTGTGTGTGTGTTCTCTACTCTAATGACTTGCATTAGCAAGCATATGTAGCTTTATCACTGTTTTTCACTGGAATTCTTGTTGTTTTGTCCCATTGACAGTTGACAGTTTCGGTCAAATGTACGTCTGTTTTATTGCACATATTTGAACGTAAAATGTAAACGAGTTTTTGCAATAGTAATTAAAGATATCAGCAATCTCTGTACTAAATTACGTGAGAACAGAGCGGATTTTATAGTTTTTAGTTATGTTACAATTTGTATGAACGTTCAGTTTTTTTTTTTTTTTTTTTTAAATTAAACCGTATCATTATAACACAAGGTGTTTCATATAACCATGTGTCATAATGGTGTTTTACTATTTACTATACTACAACTTACCTGAAATAGGGGAGCGGTTGCTTTAGATGGTCGAATAGAACCTGGTGACATGATTCTTCAAGTCAATGACATTAATTTTGAAAATATGTCCAACGACGAAGCGGTGAGAGTGTTACGCGAAGTAGTGCAAAAGCCAGGGTAAGACTATCGATTATAGTCGTCTCTATCCTTTAATGATATATAATTCTTTAGAAAAATATGAGACTTGTATTAAGTAAAATTAGATTGTTATTTCTTGTTCCCTTTTTAGACCAATAAAACTTGTCGTTGCGAAATGTTGGGACCCGAATCCAAAAGGTTACTTCACGATACCTCGCACAGAGCCGGTACGTCCAATAGATCCTGGTGCATGGGTAGCGCACACGGCCGCTATACGAGGCGAGGGTTTTCCGCCTCGTCCACCAAGTGCCACAACATTAACTTCAACTTCGAGTAGTCTTGCGAGCACACTGCCAGATACTGAACGTAAGTTACATTGCAATGCGAGAAATTTAACATGTATATAAACTAAATGTATCGGATTAATAAAAAGTAAATTTTCAACAATGAACGTTTTTACGACTAATCCTTAAACAAAGTAAAAATTTGACAAATTGTAGAGTAAAATCCACTTTGAATTAAATGAGATGATATTTTGCTATTTATGTACTATATCAGTAAGAATTTGATTCCCAAAAATACCTTCATCTTCGAACACTTGAAACTCTGAAAATATGAATCCAAATCACTCAAGAAATCTAATAAGCAAGGCCTATATAAATTGTTATGATATTAGACATCTTGCGTACCGTAGTAATGGTTTGAAATATTTTGCTCCAGGACCCTTGGAAGAGCTTCACTTGACTATTCATACCGACATGCCGACAATAGTACGAGCGATGGCTCGATCTGACTCTGGCTTAGAGATACGCGATCGAATGTGGCTGAAAATTACTATTCCAAATGCGTTTATTGGGGCGGATGTCGTGGACTGGTTGAACACGCACGTGGAAGGATTTCTTGATCGACGCGATGCCAGAAAATATGCGTCACTCATGTTGAAAGCTGGCTACATTCGACATACAGTGAACAAGATAACATTTTCTGAACAATGTTATTACATATTTGGTGATCTATGTTCAGCCATGAATAACATGAAACTAGATAATGATACAGTTAGTCCCTTGCCGCCACCAAGCGCTTGGGATATGCCTTATTCAGGAACATACGCGCCACATTCGGCGACAGGCTATACTCCTATGCCATTCAATTTTACAAATGAGCCCACGGTATACGGTTACCATCGAGAAGAAAGCGTGCACAGTGGTTCAGGTAAAGTTGATTTTTTTTTATAAACGCGAAGCAATTTGTTGCGCGCGCGCATATATAGGGGGAGTCCGGGAGACTTGACCATACGGGACAGTTGAACCACTTTAAATATCTTGTTCAAATTTTGCGAAAAGCGCGCGAGATTGTCAAGCCGCGACGTACGGGTCATCTGCCGTTACTATGTCACGTGACAAGTTGCTCGGCAGTGCGTTTCGGCTGTGAGCGAGATAAACGTGTTTTAACGTGCTCTCGGAGTAGAAGAAAATATTTTTGTTTATTTTATTGTCACACTTTTATATGTCAAGATTTGTAAAAACATTATACGTTATTTACACCATATATTATCGTAGTTTAAGGTAGAGTTAGTGTTTTTATCCTATAATTTTTATTTTTTCTGCAAAACTGTATCAAAGTCAAGATGGTACCGGGTGGAAGATTTGAACCACCCGAACTTATTCCAAGAATTTCTATTTAATTTATAAATGATTGATCTCAAAATGATTATTTTTAGTTAATTTAAGTGTTTCAGAAGTTCTATTTTGGTTATTTTTTGTTAACTGTGAAAATTAATGAAAACCATGTGAAAGCATAGATGTTTAGTTCAGTTTTAATTTTTTGTTGATTTTGTTCAAAAAGCTCAATTAAGCTTAAAACATTAGAGATGTGATTTTAATGTCTAAATTTGTGAATTTCTTAATATAGACTAGAGTCTAAATATGTTTTTATTATTTTTTCCATGAGTTTATAGGGTATGGTTAAATCTCTCTATATGGTGGGTCATGTCTCCCACCCTTTGGAAAGAGATGAACCAAATCTCGTTTTTTGTTTTAATTAATATAACACTTTTATAAACTTATTGAAATTACAAAATCCACAAATAAATTGTAGCCATATAATAAGGCTTTACTTTGACATAAATAAAAAATCTATACATCAATTACACTAAATTTTATAGACCTTCAAGTAAAACGTGGTTCAACTCTCCCGGACTCCCCCTATATTTATATGTTATGTACAGGGTAGGCCATTTTAATCTACGAACTGAAATCTCTCAAAATCCATAAGTTTAAGACAAAAATGTTTCAGACAAAAGTTGTATGGTTTCGAGGGGGACATAAGATGGTGGCAATGATTTGACCTTGGATGGTCGTTTGAAGCTCACATGAACGTCACCTTTAATTTCTTACATGGAACCCCCTATATTGTAGTATATCGTTTTAAAGGGCATAAAATAAGAAAAATTTTGGCGCTAACCAGAGGTCGATACGTTGACTCGTTCGGCAGTTATTTAGGGTCAAAAATTGACTTTTTCCAACTTTGATCCCCCTCGGAATTATACAACTTTTGTCTGAAACATTTTTGTCTTAAACTTATGGATTTTAAGAGATTCTAGTGCGTAGATTAAAATGGCCTACCCTGTATATGTATGCATGTATGTATGTATGTTTTGTTATGTATATATGAACATATAAATCATGTTGTGTGTATATTGACATTGACAGGTGGTAGCAGTGCGGGTAGCGAACGCATTTGCAAGGAACCTATTCACGATCTAAAATCATGTTCTTCGGCATCAGAATCGGAGCTTCATAATCCGTCGGTACCGTCAATGCCAAGTAAAAATTCCGGCAACGGTAATGGATCGAATGGAAAGAGATCCAACGGGAGCCGCAGTCGTTCCAGTGGTTCCGAACAATCTGTTCAAACGGGAACAGGATCAGGAAATCAGCAAGACTTATCTGGTAGTAGACAGTCATTTCGCATTGCGATGGGAAATCCTTGTGAATTCTTTGTCGATGTTATGTAGTTGTTGTAAATAGAGAAAGAGAGCTAGATATACATATAGTGTAGAATATAAAACTGAACACGCGTTGTGGATGAATACTTTGATGAATAGTTTTACTTGAACACGTTAAACTGTCATTCTATGCTTGCAAAGTAAAGATTAACGCTGATAAATGTCTGTACTGAGAGGTCTTTCCCCTTTTCCTTTTTAGATTTTCCATCTCGGATTTTTCAATACTTTTGTTTCTAT
>JASTWR010001419.1:30000-44606 GCA_030770355.1 Harpagoxenus sublaevis
TTACATAATTATAAATTTTGTTCAAAGTGATGGCCTTGAACATTGAGACATGCTTGGCAACTGCCTTTGTTCAAGGCCGTCACTTTAAACAAAATTTATAATTATGTAAAATTCTCACATTTTCTAGTAATAAATCAGTTGAAGCACACTATTAAATTATTTATTATAACCTGATAACAATTTCATAAAATTTTATAATAAAAATGTTTAAATGTCAGTATCTCTTAAACAAAGCGTTTATGGACATACCTCCAGAGGAAAATTTTTTTTCTCGTTTTGAGGTTCTAAGTTCATATTTTAAGTTAGGACATTTAAACCTGAAACACCCTGTATATCAATATATTATCGATAACAATATGTGCATATCGATAAATAAATCGTACAAATAGAATTATTTTTGTGATTGATGAAAACATTTCCTATTTACATTTAACATGATATATGTATGCAAGTCGCATAAAGAATCAATCGATATATGTATATCAATCTATATCCTAATTTTATCTATATCCTATATCAAAAAATTTTATGAAATGTTTTATTGATTATTGTCATCCTCTAATCGCGATTTAATATACATACAATTGTGCTACAGGTATAGCAAGTACAGCTCTCATTTATTAGCTTTAAACAAAGTACAGTTTCAAAGTTCGATAAATTTGTCAAATCAGCTTAAAGATGGAGAAAAATATATATCAGGGTTTATATATATATATATATATATATATATATATATATATATATATATATGTGTGTGTATAGATATAGATAAATAAAAACAATCTATAACAATTTCTATAATCCTCATCAAAGGCTGCTTCTATTTACTGTCGCTTTATTCGACGTTCTGTAAAAAAAAAAAGGAGAAAATGTACGTCGCAAACCCGCGTTTTGTTCCACGATCCCCCTCCCTCCCTCCCTCCCAGTACTATATAGATATTTCAAAATAATATACAAAGCGTCCAAGGAGCGCATTAAAAAAAAATGTATTTCTCCATTATTTTATACATGTAATCTAGGAGACCGCTGGGTATCTTAATTTAAAGAGTACGCTTGAGCGTAAACTGCGTTCACAATAACAAATGTGCTCGGCAATAGCAAATATGATCGGAATAAATGGTATCGATATATGCACACAAACTATATGTATTGTTTATGTACATACATGTTCGCCACATAATATTTACCACACCGAGCATTTGTTCACGGGATTCATGGGGGAACCAGGAGGACAATTGAAGACCTGAGCAAAGTCTTTTGAATTGGAGAGCGTGCCGATCACTCGAAATCTACCGGGCGAATGTAGAGCTGTTTTCAATTTATTTCTCGTTGCTTCGGGACGCATCGAACCACACCACACTTGAGCAAAGTTCAAGAAGAATAATTGTTTGCCCGTCGCACTCATTCCGGGTAAGGTCTCGTCTTCCTTTTCGTTCGAACGCAGCCATCTCTCGTACGCCTGTGTGTAAAGAAGACTGTAAACTTTCCACTCGTTGAAACTAGAATCTTTGATTCGAATCGGAGAGGTGAGGAAAACTTGCGAAATTACTCTAAATGCCTGTTTAATGCCGCCATTATCGGCAATATTTTCCCCTTGCGTATTAATACCGTCTATCTGCATTCCAACTTCCGTCACGGTATAATGTGCGTATTGATCTGCGAGAAGGAAGACGACTCGATTATAAGCACAACGAACGCTCCCGATTAGTAACGTGGATCGCTAACATATATCTATCGCGTGTAAGAGAAATATTTATCTTTTCATACCAATGAGACATTGCGCTCGCCGGTGAAAACCATCGATTGCTTCGTCTTTCCACCACCTCTGAAGATTCCCATCTTTGTCGAACAATCTACCTTTATCGTCAAATCCATGAGTAATCTCGTGTCCGATCACGACACCAATCCCGCCGTAATTTAAACTTCGCGGGAAAAATCTGTGATAAAAAGGAGGCTGTAGTATGCCCGCTGGAAACACTGGAAGACAAAATGAGAGAGGGTTTTAGCTAGAAGAACGGGTTTAGGAAAACTAATTTTCAAAGTGCAAAACTGCGAGAAATATATAAAAATAGAATAGAAATATGCAGATGCTTCCTCTTATAAATGACAGTCTGAAACTGACTTATCTGATTTTTGTTGCGACTGTAGTAAGCGTTTACGACCGCTGGGGCAGTGTTCCACAAAGTTTTATTGACAGCGCTGCCAAGGCGAGCTTGTTCGATTCTGGTCAAGTGTCGCAAGATATTTAAAATATTCTCAAAGTACTTGTCTGGTCGAATTACAACCTGCGTTAAGATAACATTAATAATATAATTAATTATAAAAATTTTTTACTTTGAGCAATCAAATAAGGATTTAGAATTAAAAAGAATTAAAAGATAAAATAAAAACAAACTTATTTATTAAAAATTTAAAAGTTACAAAAACAGTAAATCAATATAACATTAACTATATATTATAAACGAAAAGAGAATTTGAATCGCCAGTGAGTAATAAAAATTAGCAAAAATATAATGATCGACTAAACTGACAAAGGACCCCGCACTAATTATATGGGAAATTGGATCTCGGTAAAATCGGTTAATTTTTTAATATGTTGTAGCTTATGACCTAGTGAACAAAAAATGTAATGGGCACAAAGCTAAATAATGGACAGTTTTTGAGCTACAGCCAGTCAAACACGAAAAATTCGGGTGTGCGCGAGTACTATATCCCTACTCTTGGCATAACCCAGGACCAACGACATGGACGTGGTAGGGGGCTGGTCCCGTGTGTGCGTATGCGCGCGCGCGCGCGCGTGTGTGTGTGTGTGTGTGTGTGTGTGTGTGTGTGTGTGTGTTTGCGCGAGCGCGCGACACTCGCACCTTTATAAATAGTCCGGGAGCCAGTGAACATTTTTGACACTTATTTTTGTAGTCAGTGAATTTAGATAGGATTGTTTCTTTAGTGATGCTAATTAACAAATCGGCAGTCTGGCTACGATTTTCCGCTGCATCAAAAATTATTCACGTTCCAGGCTTATTTGCCATACCTGCAGATCAGCCAGACTGCTTTTTTACTGACTGTTAGGATAACACTCATTAGTAGAAAAAAATTCATTAGTGCAAAAATAAGTGCCACCCCTTTGTATTTTTTTGCACTCCCTGGCTTGGTGCAGCGGAAAATCGTAACCAAACTTCCGATTTGTTAATTAGCATCACTAAAGAAACAATCCAATCTAAATTCACTGACTACAAAAATAAGTGTCAAAAATGTTCACTGGCTCCCGGACTATTTAAAGGTGCGAGTGTCGCGCGCTCGCGCGAACACGAACACACACACACACACACACACGGCCCAGCCCCCTACCACGTCCACGTCGTTGGTCCTGGGTTATGCCAAGAGTAGGGATATAGTACTCGCGCACACCCAAATTTTTCGTGTTTGACTGGCTGTAGCTCAAAAACTGTCCATTATTTAGCTTTGTGCCCATTACATTTTTTGTTCAGTAGGTCATAAGCTACAACATATTAAAAAATTAGCCGATTTTACCGAGATCCAATTTCCCATATGATTAGTGCGGGGTCCTTTATTAATTAAAGAACGCTACGTTTCGACCGCAAATTTCGGTCCTTTTTAAGCGTATAAAAGCGACTCACAAATATTCATTAGTCAGACATAATGCCCAAACTACGCCGGATCTAAAACTAAACATCGAAAATCAAAGATCGCAACAATAAGTATAAATCAATAATAATTATATAAATCAAAGCTTACATATTTGTGCGTCAAAATCACAGAAGTAAAATAAACGTTAAACGGCATTTTCGTTAGTCGTTTACATGTCAGAGCTGTGCGGTGGTAAAATTTCAACTGATAGACAGATAATAAAAACAATCCAATGTCGTCAGTAACAAAGGCGATTGGCGTAGAGAGGGAAACAGAGAAGGAGTCGGAATTAAGTTTCCTTAATAATATGTTCATAGAGAGCGTTAAGATACTCCGTGTTTTTTTGTAAATTAATGGTGTCATTAAATTTCTTAATAAAAAACATTTCAGCTAATTCCCTCTTTCTTATCTGTCTCTCCCTATGTATTATTTCTGGCTTTTGCCAATCAACATTGTGCCCTAAGGATGTTCGATGCTTACTAACTACCGACTGCTCACTCGCATCTTTTTTGATATCATTCTGGTGTTCCCTGCCACCACCGCACAGCTCTGACATGTAAACGACTAACGAAAATGCCGTTTAACGTTTATTTTACTTCTGTGATTTTGACGCACAAATATGTAAGCTTTGATTTATATAATTATTATTGATTTATACTTATTGTTGCGATCTTTGATTTTCGATGTTTAGATTTAGATTCGGCGTAGTTTGGGCATTACGTCTGACTAATGAATATTTGTGAGTCGCTTTTATACGCTTGAAAAAGACTGAAATTTGCGGTCGAAACGTAGCGTTGTTTAATTAATAAATTTGCCAGTTTGGTCGATCATTATACCTTTGCTATATATTATAATAATTAATCTGCATTGCAATTATCCTCCGTTTATGTACATGAAGTGACAGGCAAACTCCAACGTGACAGCGCCACGATCTAGCACGGAACTAAAAATAATCGATAATTTCGATCGTTTACTATTAGCGTTTTCGATTGAAGCGGATTTGATCGACCCGAGAGCGATTAATGACGTCACTTCAGAAAATCGAGCAATACTATTGGTCGAAATGCAAAAGTGACGTCATTAATCGATCTCGGGTCGATCAAATCCGCTTCAATCGAAAACGCTATATGTTTTCTGTGTTACCGTGCTATACCTGTCCTTGTCTAACGGATACCTATACGATATATCTGTCCTTGTCAGATTGCAGGCAGCGCCATCTCTGACAAGATCCGGCAACTATTGATGCATGCAATACTGCTCTTCTTGTCAGTCTGCATCCGTATTTGCATCAATTTGCATTACTAAAACTTTCTCTCAATGGATCTTTTTTTGTACGCATTGAATCTTACTTCTACTTGCACGATATTATTCCTACATGTTTACCCAATACTAGATGATAAACATTATGTATGTATAAACTGCAGAATTTTTGTTTTAAGCAAATATTGTCGTCAGGTGACAGCTGTATGTGTCCAAATAAGTAATATTTTTAATTTTTTGGTGTTTTTGATATAAAATCGCGGTTGTCTCGTATAGATTTTTGTGCGTACTTTAATTCTGTAAAAGATTTTTGCAATTCTATAAAGCCAATTAAAAGATCCATTGAGAAACTGTAATGTCGGTAATTCATACAACTTCAGGATCCCCTTAACAGATATTATATGTATAGATTTTTATATTTATAAAGGTACATTACATCTTTGTAACGCTCGTTCAGTAGATGTGACTGTAGGATAAAATCTGGATAGCCGATTCTCAGCGACATAGCATTTACTTTCTCAGACGCCAAACGCTTGGTTTCGTCGTCGATCCAAATGGTTTTGTCTAACAGCTCTCTAAAGGATCGCTGTATTTCTCGAGTCATCGATAGTGTCTGTCGACAAACAAATAAAACGTGTCTCCTCTGGCTCGTATTTAATAAAGATATAAATATTCTGTATTTCTCTACTTTTCTCCTCTTTTTCTCCTTCTTTCACAATTGTTACACTAATTATAAATCGCATGCAGTACATTCTCTCAAGAGTGAACTAGGATATATTATACTCACATCGTTTTTACTATTTTCATCGAAATACTTTTTTACAAACATCGAACCAACGGCCATGTCCATGTTCGAATTGACTTGAGTTACACAACTTTTCCATCTTGACGGAGCTTGTTCTCTACCGAACAATATGTAATAAAATTTTTGCTTAGCCTCCTGAAAACGATCATCCAAGTTGTTCACTCTGTGCCGCACAAATCTCCATAAAAGATAATTTGCCACTGTTCTGCGAAAATAATGGATTGCTCGTAAAGCTATATATACTATAGGTACGTATACATCTGCATTAAAAATGCAAAATGTGGGAAGAAAGGAGCAAAGTTGCTACATGTAAAATCTATAATGCACCTAGATTGCGTCTTTGAAAGTAAAACAACCAGATCTTGGATGTATTGCAACGCGAAGACGACAACTGGCTCGGAAAAGTGTATCGGTCGAACCAAGACGATCGACAAATAACGGCGCCAATCGATTTGCGGCACGAGTGCTCTCAGTTCACCTATACTCATTCGTCGATAGAGCTCCGAAAAATTTCGTCTTTCGTCCGGTGACGATGTAATCTACGAGATTCGAGATCGATAATCGTATTGTGAAACAGACAACATAAATACATAAATGAAGGGGAAGGAGGAGAAATGGTAAGAATGTATATACCGATGCGAGTTGCGTTTCGAATTCAATTAGCTCCTCGGCATCAATGGTCGCATTACTCAAGGATGCTCCGAGTAAGATTACGATTCTCGTCAAGTAGTCCTTGTAAGCCTCCAGGTAAATTGCGTTAGACGGTTGAAGGAAATAATCTCTCGTAGGAAGCCCGAGCGACGTTTGATCAAACTGCGAACGAAATATTTCCAAGATGTTTATTTCTTAATTGTTTCTTTGTGATATGGCATGATATCTTATATGATATGGCAAGGCCAAGCCAAGCACGATACAACGAGTCACCCTCTATTACCTGTATCACGTACTTGTCGCTGTTTTTAATATCGGGACCTACCCATTCCGAGATCAATACGTCATTATTGTACAATCGAAGTTGCGCGGTCAAGAGGAGCCAGTCGAATTTGTCAGGATCCCAGTCTGGCCTTAAAATCGGCCAGCCACCAAGTTCATCCAGAAGCCGGACGAGTGGTTGCTCCATACGTTGCTCCAAGATCTCTAGCCATATCCTTGACGCGTTAAAAAGCTCGCACGAATAATATTAGCTTAGTCTTTACTTTACCTTAGTACTATACGCGTGCATCTACTTACCGTAATTCATGCAGCTTTGAAACAGATGTTTCGCCTTTACCGTAGCATCGTCGCCGTTTGTCTTATCGGCATCGCGCGGTATCGGATCCTCTAGCAATTCTCTCAGTACAGAATCCAAAGATTCTCTGAGCATCTCGAAAGTATCGTAGCCAGCTTTGTCTTTCGGAATAGGATTACGTATCGCCCAATTACCACAAGCATATTGATAGAAATCCTGACACGGATCCACGCTCTTATCCATGTACCTCAGCATTATTCGAGCTACGTTCGACAAGTGACACTCTTTTAGTTTATCTTTGACTATAGAACTCTCTTTTATATAGTATTTTTTTACTTTGTTTTCTTCGCGGTAAGCACAGTGCAGGTATTTTCAAAAGTATCTTTAGGTATATATATTTAATTGATATCTATACTACGATATTATAATGCGTCAGCAAGAAATTTCAAGAGCTAAAAGAAAAAGATCGTAGCTCTCGTAATGCGCTACTATGGCTACTATATGTACTTGCCTCGAGCCTCTCTGATACTTGTAGCGTTTCCTTTGCCTTTCCAGAATGTACGAAGATCAGGCACTAGGTCGTCCTTGATCGCACCGTGTCCGTCGGCCACCGACAACCACGTTTTATTGATGGAAATGGAGATCGAGTCTTCCTCACGAGTCTTCCCTCTCACCGATCCCCCCTTTGATCGTTTCTCAACACCTACGTCCGCGAATCTTAAAATTATCAAATGGCATCACTTCATCCTCCTTTCTGAATATATTGAAAAATTTATCACAATTGACGATTGGATTCAATTGGAATTCGAATTGGATGACAAGAATATTGAATCATAGGTTTCATGTATCGATTTTTAAGTATGTAGGTACTATAATATACTGACTCGGAATAGTGATAGTTACACTTGGTTCCACTACTTTCATAAGTATCGACAGCTTCTTCTTCCGGATAGTAATCGCCTAAGAAATTGTCGTCCTCGGTGTTCCGCGCGTTATTGCTTTCGGTCGTGTCGCCAATCTTCACCTATGAAAAATTTAATGATAATCGAGACGAATCCTTCGATCAAATTATAATTGAACACACGCACGCATATCTTTGGATTATGATTGTATATCCCGTAGCATACTAAAATGGCACAGGAAGCGAAAGGTATAAAATGTTCAATTCCACTTATTTTATTTCTACGCGCACAAATTATAGGTACTTTCGTCCTCTTTCTCTTTTTTTGCGATGATGGGGAAATGGTGATACATGATCGACGAACGAGTCTCCAGAAATTATAATTGCAAATTGATAGCGTTGCCGTGAGGAATTCTTTTCTCTAAAAGAGATCTGACGGATTCTTTTTCCAATATATAAAGTATAAAATTATAAAATTATAAAATGTTATAACCCGAAAGAGAACGAATTTACATTAACTATTGAGATGTACTGCAACAGCTAGTTAGATGAGATATCATTGATTGCTTTGAACAATTTATTTCTTCACCCGGCTGTGTACGTACCTTGATTCTGTCGACGGACGACTTCACGCTGTCTGAAGCCTTCTCGGAGAAGGATCTCCCCGCTGTATCACTTTTCCTATCTGATTCTTCCCTCGGAAGGGAATCTGCCAATTTGCCGTTAGCTAAACGAGCGTGTGCACGAGACGAGGACGTCGCTCGATCGTCCAATTCGAAACCATCCCTCGTGTGATTCTCCTGAAAAGAATCGTGTCGTCTTCGGGATATTTTCTTGCCACTTGTGGCGTATGTGGATAATGATTGCAGACAATGCAAGGACACGGGGATGGAACAGGAAGGGAGAGAGAGAGAGAGAGAGAGAGAGAGAGAGAGAGAGAGAGAGAGAGAGAGAGAGAGAGAGAGAGAGAGAGCGAGATTGATTGATTGATTGATTGATTTTTATTATGCCATAGTCAAGACTTTAGGCAAATCGTGAATAAGCATGTGTAAACAAAATACAAACAAAAATACAAAAATGCAAAAATACATAGAACCAAGTAATAAGGAAATATAATATGAAAGAAAATTTGTAAATAAACTAAGAAAACGATTGATAGTGACTAACGCAAAGGATTATAACTTAAAACTAGGTATAACAATTTATAAACTCGATGATAATAATAAATGCTCTGAAATAAAAACGCAGACTAGATATAGGTAATAAATTCATACATAATTCTCAGAGATATCGAGGTAATAAATTCATAGACTAAGCCTGAACAGCAGGCTGAATAGACAGCTCGAGCGAGAAAAGATAGTTGTGGAGCTTACTCTTGAATTCCGCAATAGATGATGACGACACTACATCAATAGGGAGCAAGTTCCACAAATAAACTCCCGCAAGATGAAAGGACTTGTGATAGGACTCGGTCCTGTGATTAGGAAGGTGAAAAGAGTACGGCCGCGCCAACCGTGAGGACTGTCTAATGGAGGGATCAGGTTTAGTAAAGATTACAGAGAGATAACGAGGAGAAATTTCATGGAATATTTTGAACATCTCAATACCAAGAAAGTATTGCCGTCTATTTTTTACAGACAACCACCCAAGTCGATGTCGGTATGGTGTGATGTGTTCGTCACGTCTCAGATTGAAAATAAATCTTATTGCACAATTAATGAGTCGTTGCAATTTGGTGTTCAGCACATCGGTGACGTCATTATAAACGAGACAACAGTAGTCCAACAGAGGCCAGATCAGAGCGGTCACCAGTTTTACCCGAAGTCGTTGGGATAAGGAATTTTTATGAAATTTGAGCTTGTAAAGCACGAAGTGTACCCTCCTGGAAATGTGAGAGACATGGCTATCCCAAGAAAGGTCAGAGCTCATGATGACACCCAAGTTTCGCGCCTCATCAACATACGGAATGGGGGTGCCATTGACGGAAATGAGGGGCAGGTCCTCGAGGTTGATCTGCCGAACATAACGTCTGCTGCCAAGTATCAAAACCTTAGATTTGCCAAGATTAAGAGACAACCCGTTAGCCGCAGCAAACTCGAAGATAACGCCAACATCATGTGCCACCAGCTGCAAAGCGGTATTCAATTGGCTAATGAGGCACCTACGATAGATCTGCGTGTCATCAGCGAAAATCATGTGCTCAGTGAACCTCAGAAAAGCCCCAATGTCGTTAATGAAAAGGGAGAACAAAAGAGGACCCAGAACGGATCCTTGTGGAACACCGGAGGTTACAGAGAGCCACTCCGAGAAAGTACCCTGGAGATCGACAACCGCCTGAGAGCGACCTGTAAGGTACGAAAAAACCAGTTTCAGGGCTGAATCCGAAAACCCCAGTCTCCTAAGTTTAGTCAACAATAAATGATGGGAGACCGTGTCAAAGGCTTTGCTGAAGTCGAAAAGGACCAGAATTAGAACCTCACCTCACCTACATCAAGGCCACTTAAGATGTCATGAGTTATTCTTAAAAGGGCAGACTGGGTGGAGTAACCCTTGCGGTATCCAGATTGTCGATCATCAAGAACATGATTAAAGTTGATGAAGTCAACTAATTGTCTATGCAAAATTTTTTCGAACAACTTAGAAAGTTCACATAAATTGGCTATGGGCCTAGTGTCCGAAAGTGAGGCAGGTGTTTTTACCTTAGAGAGAGGGCGTAAAATGGCGCGTTTCCACAGCGTTGGAAAATAAGCTAGTTTGAGACAACTATTGAAAAATGATACTAAGAGATTGCCTATATGAGGCAAGGCCAGGGCAATGGCGTGCAGTGGTAGTTGATCACATCCTGAAGCAAAAGAAGCGGAAGAGGAAACCATTAAGGAGCACAGGTTTTCGTGAGTTATTTGTGAAAAACTAAAAAGTGGTTGGCTAGGTTCTATAGACAAAATGATGTTGGAAAATTGTGATTGTGAACAAGAAGGATATTTGTTGGAGATAGAGGCATAATGGGCATTCAGAAGGTCACAAGAAAAGAAGTTAAGTGGTGAAGAAGGAGGTGACTCAATTAGACCAAGATTGGCCAGCTCACGCCATATTTTGGAAGGATCAGAAACAGCACTCAGCCTCTCCATATTGAAATGCTCCCTGGTTCTTCTCAAGTCGAGTGTGAGTTCATTCCTGAATAACCTATAAATGTTGAAATCGAGAATGTTGCCAGATCTTAGAGCGGTGTTATACAGGCGATTGCGATGTCGAATTCTGCCAGCAAGCGCATCAGTAAGCCAGGGCGCCGACGGACGGGTTACGCGAAAAGTATGGATGGGAGCATGTAGGTCTAGGCTGGCAGTGATGTCATTGGTGATAACATTCAGGAAGCAGTCTATGTCAGGCTCATCAAGATCCATCCGGCCAAAATCATTTGGGAAAGATGATGACAACATGGAAGTAAGTGTTTGAATGAATTTTTGGTCGTCGAAACTCTTGTAGCTACGTCGAACTAGGGTACGATTTGTAAAGGACGGAACTTCAAATGAATACGTTAACTGAATGAGATCGTGGCCATTAATGAAGGGAGCATTTGACTTGCGAAAGAATAAGACTTTGTCCAAGTTGTCAACAATAAAAACGTCCAACCAAGAATCAGAGGAATGGGTATGAAAGGTCGACCGCGACTCAACAATGTTAAGAGATAGTTGCGAAATAATGCTCCTGAGGTGATTGGACTCATAGGATGAGGCAAGGAGATTGCAGTTTAAGTCGCCCGTAATGATGATATTTCTATAATTATGCATGAATTCAGTAAGGGTGTCTACATATTTACTAAAGTTATTACCTTTAGGTCTACGATACATAGATGTGAATAAAAGAGGCCCACCCGTACCGCACCGAATGTCGAGAATGAGAAATTCGGGCTCATTCGAGAAGGCGGGAGGCGACGACGCCAAAATACGCGCACGCAACGAATCGTGAATGTAGCACGCTACTCCGCCTCCCTCCCTGCCCTCCCTATCTGCACGTAACAGATAGTATCCAGGGATGCGTACTAAATCGTCTGAAATATGCGAGAGAGAGAGAGAGAGAGAGAGAGAGAGTTTATTTTTGAGTTTATTTTTTAGAGAGAGAGAGAGAGAGAGAGAGTTTGAGTTTGAGTTTGTTTATTATGCCATAGTCAAGACTTTAGGCAAATGATGAAAAATACAAAGATATACATAGAGTAAAATAAAAACAAAAATTTGAATACGTAGGAACTAAAAAGATATAGAACAGATGAGATAATTATGATAAAGCAGTGAGCAGAAGCGGAAACTATGAAGATAGCAATGACTAAATTGCAAAAAGTAATAATATTATTTCACTTCAGCAAACGCTTCAGAACAAAATTTCGTTGACAGTATAAATAACTGAAATAATACTAAAGAAATAAAAATCAACAGAATTCAGTCGCTCTCTCACAACAACAAAAGAAAAACCGCAGAAATAACATTGATACTTAAAAGTAGTTAGGACGTTGAATAGCAACGATTTATGTACAGAGACTAGAAAAGCTTAGACTAAATATACTTACACCTATCACGCACAACGCTACATCGTAGATAAACATTAGATAGGCACAAGGTACAAGGTAGAACCTCAACCAGAACCAAGCTCAAGTGTAAATAGATAGCCATTGAGCTTTTGCTTAAATTCATTTAGAGACGAAGATGACACTACCTCAGTAGGAAGCGAATTCCATAAGTAAATACCCGCTAGGTGAAAGGACTGGTGGTAAGTCTCGGTTCTGTGAATGGGAATTTGGAAAGTACGAGGAAGTGCCAGCCGTGACGATTGTCTAATCGAGAGATCGGCTCTGACAAAGATCTCCGAGAGGTAGCCAGGAGACATACCATGATATATCTTAAACATTTCGATGCCAAGGAAATAGAGACATCGATTTCTAACAGACAGCCACCCTAATCGGTGACGGTAAGGAGTGATATGTTCGTCTCGTCTCAGATTAAAGATAAACCGGATCGTACAATTGATAAGCCTCTGCAGTTTAGTGTTAAGCTCATCAGTAACATCGTTGTAAACAAGAGAGCAGTAGTCTAACAGAGGCCAAATCAATGCAGACACGAGTTTTACACGCAATTGCAATGATAAGGAGTTTTTATGAAACTTAAGCTTGTGCAGCGTGAAGTGTACCCGCTTGGAAATGTGAGCGACGTGGCTGTTCCAAGATAGATCAGAGCTCATAATGACACCTAGATTCCGAGCCTGAGAGACAAACGGAATCGAGGTACCACTAACAGAGATAAGAGGTAAATCGTGAAGATCTATTTGGTCCACGTAACGCTTGCTACCAAATATTAATACTTTGGATTTCTTAAGATTGAGAGACAATCCATTTGTGGTTGCATATTCAGAGATGACTCCGACATCATGGGCCACCAACCGCAAAGCAACCCTCAACTGACCAAAGAGACACCTGCGGTAAATCTGAGTGTCATCAGCGAAAATCAAGCGTTGGGTAAATCTAAGAGACGCACCAATGTCATTAATGAACAGGGAAAAGAGGAGCGGTCCCAAAACTGATCCCCGAGGCACACCAGAGGTGATGGAAAGCCAATCGGAGAATCCTCCAGCTAGATCAACGACCGCCTGAGAGCGACCAGTGAGGTATGAAAAAATTAATTTGAGGGCAAGATCAGAAAACCCTAGTTTCCTCAGTTTAGACAGAAGCAAGGGATGAGAGACGGTGTCGAAAGCCTTGCTGAAGTCAAAGAGGACAAGGATCAATACCTCACCTGCGTCAACGCCACTCTTAATATCGTGAGATAGTCTAAGAAGGGCAGACTGAGTAGAGTAACCCTTACGATAACCAGATTGACGGTCGTCGAGAATATGGTGCAAATTGATGAAGTCAACGATTTGGCGGTGAAGGATTCTCTCAAACAGCTTGGAAAGTTCACACAAGTTGGCAATAGGTCTCGTTTCAGAGGGAGAGGTAGGTGATCTAACTTTAGAGAGAGGACGCACTAAAGCGCGTTTCCAGAGAGATGGGAAATAACCCAGATTGAGACAGCAGTTGAAAAAAGAGATCAAAAGGTTACAAATATGAGAAAAGGCCAAGTCAATAGCAAACAGAGGTAGTTGATCGTAACCTGAGGCGAAGGAAACAGAAGGTGAAGAAACCATCAAGGAGCGAAGGTTATCGTGAGATATCTCGGTGAAACTGAAATGTGGTTCATCAGGCATAGTGGATAAAATGATATTGGAGAATTGAGATTGTGAACAGGAAGGATAACAATTTGAGACCGAGAAATAATGGGCATTCAAGAGATCACGTGAAAAAAAGACAAGAGGTGAGGAAAGAGGCGATTCGACTAACCCAAGATTGGCGAGTTCACGCCAAATCTTGGACGGATCAGAAGCTGTGCTTAATCTATTCATATAGAACTTTTCTCTGGCTCCCCTTAAATCAAGGGTGAGACGATTCCTATAAAGCCTGTATATGTGAAAGTCGAGAATGCTGCCTGATCTGCGCGCAGCATTGAAGAGACTGTTACGATGCCGAATTCGGCCAGAGAGGTCATCGGTAAGCCAAGGCGCTGACGGACGAGTCACTCGAAAAGAGTGAACAGGGGCATGCAGATCAAGGCTAGCAGTAAAATCATTGGTAATAGTGCTCAAGAGAGAGAGAGAGAGAGAGAGAGAGAGAGAGAGAGATAGAGAGAGAGAGATAGAGAGAGAGAGAGAGAGAGAGAGAGAGAGAGAGAGAGAGAGAGAGA